>JANHGB010048078.1:24476-36050 GCA_026283785.1 Coracopsis vasa
ACAAACTGGGCTGTGCTCCATAGATTACGGAATGAAATATTAGCATCAAGTACCACCATGCAGTGTGCAACATCTGGGTGAGTAAAACACATGTTGAACTATTTTGCTGAATTGCAGTACTTACGATTTAGACATGCAACATCCGTTCTGATGTTTTACAGTAATGAAAGTCTAAGAATATCTGGTCAGTGTGAATAACTCTCAGCAATTACCAGCTGCTGCATTTATTTGTGGAATCAGTTAATTTCATTCATTAAGTACCTTTTAGTGTTATGTACAAAGTTTGCTCCATTTTAGCTTTTGTCCTAAGAATTAGGGGAGTATTATGGCCTTTGACTCCTGCAGAGTCATTTTCAGCTGATGGGAATCAGAGAAAGGAATGGCTGAAAAGATAAATTCTCTTTGTCATAACATAGCACAGTAAAATTTCTTGGTAAAAGATAACATCATTTGTTCTAACAGCTCATCGGCAGTAGCAATCCTTCTACCATGGAGTATCTGATTTTGACCTCTTACAACTCTCTTATACCAATGTAGTTTTAAAAGCCTTAACAGACTTTGGATTTAGGCACAAATGCAGCAATGTGACTAAACACACATTGATTTCAATCAGGATGAAACCTGTACTTAAAGTTAATTACGTACTTAAATATGCTGCTGAAGATGACTTTTCCGCTGATTTATGCAAGGGAAAAATTAAGCCCCAAAATACATATGAAGTAACACAGATATCTATTTCTTTTGAGATACCATATCCTACCTTCTCCTTTTCCTATTTCTCTGTACTAAAAGAGTATCTTTTTTTGGATTTCTGAAGACTTGATGGTGGTATTTTCTGCAGCTATGCTGATGGCCTCAGATTTATGCCAATGAATCTAATCCATATGCTTTATATCTTCCCTTAGCAGCCTCACTACACCTACAGTAGCTGTTACAGCAGTTTTGCTGCTAAAACTTCTATTTAGCTTTTAGTTTGTTTTTATTTTTGTTTTGTTTTGTTCAATCTTTTGGAAGGATTGATTTCTGCAAAGGCTTTTAAGCTTTAAATCTTTGGGTTTCTTCAGCCTTGTCATTAGTGATGATGGAGAACTTACTGCTGTCACAGAGCCTCTGCAGCGTACGCCAAGTCTGCCTGAGCTCAGTGAACTCTGGTCACCTCTTTATAAGCGCAGCCATCTCTTTTGCTTCAGAGATGTGGAGTAACAAGGGAAGGACAAAGCCTTTGGGCTTTCACAGCACACTAGAGTATTGGAGCACTTTACCTGTTTTTCACTGCTCTGATGTTTTCAAAAGCAAAGGGCCTCACCCAGTGTGGGCAGACTGGGAGATCTGCATAGCCATGGCTAGCTAATGTAAAATATTAGACAGTGCTTTCAACCTGTTCCTGCCTAACACTCTGTATCTAGGATCACTGCTCTGCGGTCACTGTAACTGTTAGTAGGAAGAGGCCCTCTTGCTGGCAGTTGCAGTAGAGCACCTGAACAAAGACCATGGAACAATTTCAATGTTCATTTCCAGGTGGGGTGCTTTGCTGAGTGTTTATCTTGACTTTGTGGTTACTCCAGGCTAGTAAACAATGCCTTATTGTAAGGTATGGGAAGACTTTCCCCATGCCAGATCAGCTTACAGTCCCTCACAATCTACACTTGTGGAGAAAAAGGTAACATTTGCCCAGAAGTCACTGGACTGCTGGGATCCCAACAGTTCATCCACCCCTTATCTCGGAGTTTATTAAAAACATACTGTCTTTCCTGTTGGGCAGTGATAGTTAATGGCAAATATTAACCCAAAAGGTGTAAACCCGTAATAGGTCCCTTGGCACACTGCTTGATCCATCATGATGAGTGTGGTTGTTAATGCTATCCTAACTCTTGATGCTCTGCTGCCTTGCCCTTGAGCTACTCATTAATATATGTGCAAAGGGTGCCTAAAATATGAGCATACTAGAATTTGTTTGATAGCCGAATTCTGTGCACCAATAGCTCAGACTTCACTGGGCCCTGAGTGAGCATAGGAAGCTCAGTTGGCTTCACCTGATCATGCTTTTTTTGTCTTCCCAAGGACAATGTATCCCTGGGGAAGAGGGGCACATTGTACCCTGGGCAGCCTTTGCAATGTGCACAGGAGAGAGGCTGAAATCCCTTTAGTACTCATACACCTACGGACAGAAGTGTGCATAATTCCTGGACAGGTATACTAGACAGCAGAAAGGGGATCCTTTCCAAGTCATTTGCAAAATGAAGGCATAACCTGGTTTTGAGGGTGGAGATACCAAAGTGCGTGACAAGAGGCTCAGGCTGGAGCATAGTAGGCTGGAAAGGTGCTCTCCAGCCTTTTCTCTGGAGCACTAACCCATAGCTGTGCAGCTCCTGGTGATCCAGTGCTTCCAGGCAGTTGAAGCAGGATGCAGCTGATGGCAATGGTTGTTAGTAAAAGAGCTCTAAAACCAAAATATTCAGAGTCTTTGAGGATATCTGACAGCAATTTTTAGAGAAGCCAAATGTGAGTCTTAATGTTTTGCATTCAAGACCTTCTACTCTCATGAGCTGCTTGCATTCTGCATCTGTATGGAAACAACCTAGCATACTGGGGCCTCAGTTTGGATCAGGCTGCCTCAATATCATGAGAGAAGAATAACCAGTAGATCCTGTCTCTTTAAAGGAGAAAAGCCAGAAAATATTCTTGCTGAGTATTCTTGTTATCACAGAGGTTTACAATTTATGTGGTATTTGTCTTTTAACCCTGAAAAGACGGGATGAACACAACAAACTGAGTTCAGATGTGCAGATAAGCTCTGATACACTGAAAGAACCCAATACTCAGGAAAAAATCTTTGTGGCTTCCAATGTATAATCTTGCCTAAGTAAAAAAGTCAGGCTTGTATCCAGAGTATGTATTTGGGAATTTATAGGGAGGAGATAATAGTCTAGTTTGAAAGGGAAGCCAGGAAGATAGAGGGTCAATGTTTTCTTCAGAGTCCAAATCAACAGCCACAGCAAGAGGACAACTCCCAGACCCAGACCTGGCACCATCTGTTTAGCAGCAACTCATCTGCTTGGGACCCCAGCACTACTTAATGGCAATGAAAAGAATTTACTTATGCAGTGGTGAACATATACGTAGAACTCTACCCTTTGGGACCAGACACTCGATCTTCAAGTGGCCAGGCAGGACTGAAGCACATGAAGATCTGAATGACTCCACACTGGAGCCACAGTGCAAGCACAGACATGCAGGGAATCCTCTCCTTTATTTTCAACTTTGTGGCAGTGTACTTAGCAGCTCTTAACATCTCAGTAAAGAGCTCAGCATTTGGTCACTGCAGAGAAGAAATGAAGGGAACCAACAGTGCAGCTATTCTTTGGTCCTCTCTTTTTTTCCCAGTTATTCACAATTCATAGGTTACATATGTTTCCCTCCAACAGAAGAACATGGATCATTAATGCACCAGTCCAGAGGAGACATGAGTGACAGCTTTCTGCTTTGGTTACAAACCATGTTGTTTTAATTTGTAACCTTGTCTGTGGCTCTGTGCAGCACTCTTCATTTACATCAAGTAAATTCTCCAGGCTCCAAAGTGTCATGCCAGATACACCTCCTTTACAAGGAAACCCTACCACTTCAGGAATGTGTGCTCTGATGAAAGCAGTCAGCATTGGGCCAGCATGCAGAAAGAGTTATGCAAAGCAGCTTAACTTGTTGACACACTAGAGCAAGTCACACCAGTGGAAGTGCTGACCCTCTGCCTTTGGGCATGGAGCGCAGTGTCTATGTCAGCATTGAAATGGCTGCCCTGGGTGGAGAGGACGCCCTTCCCCTAGCTCACCTTTTGTTCAGGTCAGATGAAAGCATGCTGTGTGGCAAACTTGAAAAGCAGCATAGATATAAAATAATTTTCTTCACCCACCATGTGTTCTTTTTGCAAAACAGCAGGTGCACAAGCCATGAACTGTTGCCTGGTTTGACATTGGAAGGTTATAGATTCATAAATTAATAAACAGGCCAGTGACAGGCAGACTGATAAAAGTGCCAGGTAGATCACTGGTGGAGTACAGGGTTATCAAAGGTAAATTTATTTGAGATGAAGCATGCACATAAGAAAATCAGATGTTTCTACTTGTTTGAGTGGCAGTAAATCT
Organism: Coracopsis vasa; assembly: GCA_026283785.1. Classification (NCBI taxonomy): domain Eukaryota; kingdom Metazoa; phylum Chordata; class Aves; order Psittaciformes; family Psittacidae; genus Coracopsis; species Coracopsis vasa. Next base: position 28,616 of record JANHGB010048078.1, read on the forward strand.
TCACAATATCATTGAAGTCTAGGGTTGTGCACACATGAGTGCTCAATATCAGACCTCTTTCCTAAATGTGCTCTCTTCCTCAGGTAAGCTCCAGCTTATTTAATGAGTTAATACCCTGTCTGACACAGCTTGCTCGTCTTCCCAGCATGTTCCCTGAGAGTGAATCAAGAGGGGTCTTTTCCCCCTGTGGTTGGGGGAACCTCCCTATACGCCTCTGTCCTTTGTGACTGGGGTTGTATGGGAGTGGGAATTGGAGTCCAGCCCTTTACACAGCTTCTGCCACAGTGAAATGCAAAATGTTGTGCCCTGGCATCACACCACAGCTGCATCTAAAACTTGCCCTCAAACAAAGATGAAATCACTGTCACTAAGAATAAAATATTTTAATATAAACCTCCACCTTCATCTTTCCTGCTCTTACAGGAGGGATCCAGCTGTTAAAGTGGGACTTTCTCCCACCAGTTAGCAACTGCAGGAAATCAAAATACGTGTTGGGAGAAGTGAAAGCTTACAGATTTGTGGCCATCTGGAACTCATCTCCTGCCCAGTTTCCAGAGAAATCACACTTTTTCAGGGTGCTGTGTGCAGGTAGCTGCAGTGTACTTGGGTAGCATTCTTGCACCATTTCTTGGGAACCAGCTTCCAAATATCTCACTTGACTACTACATGTAGGTAAAAACAGCTGCAGGAAGCCTGACCAGCTTGGTCTGGTTTTGTCCCAGAAAGTCTCACTGAAGAGCCAGGAAAGGTGCAGGTTTAGTAATAGTCTTAACTGGGGTTTTAGCTGCAGCCTCATCATGCAGAGCCTGGAGAAGGTTCAAAGCAATTTGGAGCCAGAAACCCCTGCAGCTACCTGGGGACTGAAGATTTGGAGATTTCTGCATCAGAGGATGAATATCCTGAAGTTGCAGTGCTCTGTTATCCCTCAAATGAGTCATCTTAGGGTCTGTAACAAAACTAAATGATGCTTGGGAAGTGCTGGGAAGAGGTTCATGAGTTTAAAAGTGGGTTTTTTTGTTGTCCTTTTTTTTTTTTTTTTTTTTTTTACCAACATACCTTTAAAGGAATACATTTACCTTCTTACTCTTCACTTCATGCCTGTTGTGTCAACATTACATTATAAAGTACAACCATCATGCTTTTTTACAAAGTCTTTTGCAGAGTTTAGGTCTTTAGGCCTAATATTAAGGATGGGAAGCAGAGCTAGGACTTTCTGTCTGATGGCTTTGCTGTGATTTATCATGCATTATCACTAGACACAGAACTAGCACAGATTTTGTAATGATGTACGAGGCCCCAAGGATCTGGCAATGTGAATTCAACCAAGAACAACAATTTACACACAGTAAGCTGGGTGTCCTCTCTGTTTGACAAAGATAGTTTGAGTTACTGTTTCAATAGTCTTTTCTACAATTTTAAAGGTCTTACGAGACTTGATCTGATACATAAAGCAGAGATATTGAGGATACCTGTCTGCATGATGGACACTGGAAAGAAATTCATCATTAATGTAGCCAGAGTAGGAAACCTCAAGAAGATATTGAATACTCAGCTTTAAGCCAGCCTCCCAACTACTAAAGACCAGGCTGTGATCTGATGTGGGGGTAGCCTTCAAAAGCCTGCTGCAGGTTGTTATTTCCTTCCCCAGAAACATCTGTTACTGTCTAAGGCAGGATAATGGGCTAGATTGTTGCACCCATGTTGCCATGCCTGTGCTTTAAGGCCAGTAACGGGAGGGTCTAAAAAAACCGACCCAGCTGTTTAGTTGGTATGTCAAGCTATAAAGCTGGTACATACCTAGCCAGTTCTCTGCTCTTCAGGGTACTGATGCTGCAGATCTTGGCCTTTTCTCTCAATAGCATACCTTCAGCTAAGTCAGTTTATCTTGCGTGCAATTTATTTGATACACCAGCTTTTTGAAACGTTGTTAGCTCTATAAGCTAAAGAAGAAAGGAGGGAGACTCCAAGTTTCTCCCTGACTGACAGAGCTACGCCAGGTTCATTGCTCCAAAGGCTTTCAGAGGTCTGAAGGAAGGAATACTAAAAAATTAGTCCCAAATTCTCTAAAAAGTGTGTCTTCACACATCTCAAAATTTCAAGCATCTCAAAATTTCACTCAAGTGAAAATTCAAATACTTTTCTTAACCTCCCTAGCACCAGTTGAATCATGCAGTAGCTACAGGTATACTTAATGGCAGAAATAACATAAACTCACAGGAATGTATCAGAAAAAATGTATTGTTGTTTCAACAAAAAGAAAATACACTGGGAAAAAAAAATAACATAATGAAGTCTACACAGTGACATTCTGCTAAAAAGATATGTGGTCACACTGAGGCAGTCTAGCAGAGGAATTTTGCAGGTCTCAGAGCTGGAATTTTGCCATTTAATCTTTCCTCTGGCAGATTAGCACAGAGATTACATAGCCTCTGTGCATTGTTATCCACAGAAATAAAACCTGTAAGAGTTTGTTCACCCATACTCCCCGCTTTATTTATCCAGTTTTTTATTTCAGTCACTAATCTGTGAAGGATTTCAGCCCTTAGCTCAGGGTGATCAGAAAGGCATTGTGATTGAATAACATCTGTTTCAGCTTTCATCCATCTAGAACACAAGCATTAATCACTAGAAATGGAGTGTGAAATGGAAAGGAGAGCTAAATGCACATTTGACTCTCAGCGCTCTCAGATAAAATGTCTGTAGGGATCTGACCAGAGGGAAAGCTTTGCTGCGCTATGGCTGGCATTGCCAACGCAGCCCATGTGAAAAGCCGGTCATGCTATCTCACAGAAATTCTGCCCATTTTAGTTTGGTTTAAAGACACAATAAAACCTTGTCCTGTCTATTTTAAAAGAACTATTAAAACCAATTAACCCCAAAACAGTACAACTGTTTGGTTGTGGTTATCAGAGTGTGGAGAAAAATAAGCCTTCTCTTCTGTGCCCCAGCCACTGTTTCCAGCACTGAGACTTGTGTTGTAGCCTTGCGTTGCACATGGATAGCTGGGGACAGGCTCTCCTGGAACAGCAAATAAAATATAGGACTAGGCACAATCTTGGACTAAGGCACAGTGGGCTGACTTAATAGGCCTTTTCCATCCAGAGTTTCTATATTTTCACGGATCTTGGCAATATGTGATGAAGAACTGTGCTATTTAGGGTTTTTTTACTAGTCTGGCATGCCTCATGGTAGCTGGACTCTGATTTTTTAAGTCACTTCAAGAACAATTACAGTTTTGTCTTCATGGGAGCAATCAGGCATGAGATACCATGAAACTACTTAATTTTCTCTCCAAATTCATTTGCTCGTGCACATTTAAATCTTCATCTGCTCTAGTTTGCCCTTCCACTGCACTTTCTCCTTTTTTTCTGGTAAAGATTTGCCTTCCTGGGTAGAAATATCAGTCTCAAAAAGCAGCATTGTTGGAAGGAATGTATAATTGGTAAATCAGTGTTTATGTGATGTCAGCCTAACAGCTACTGCAGAGAGCTGTCCTGTTCTTTCAAGGACGTTTGTTAAGGGCCAAAAGATTTACTCTCATAAGCAAATTTTTGCAGAGTTAAACCCCACACTTTAGGTGTTTGTTGGGCTTGTGGCTGACCAGGTGTACTTCTCTGACAGCTGCATGGAGAATTTTTACAGCACAATGGGTTGAATTTGTTCCATTTTGTGAGGATTTATGTGCACCGGGTAGCCCTTCTGTATTGGGGAACATGTTGCGTGTTATGGTAGCTACAGAAAGCTGGCGCTGGAAGACAGCTATATTTAGACCTATATCATGCTATGTGTTTTGTATGTATTCCATCTTGTAGAGGTGATTTCCAGCTTTGCTTCTTACATCACAAGATACTCAGAAAACTGACAGTGATTCTTCTATGAAACACTGACAGAAGGCTTCTCACAGAATTCCTCCAAACCCACAGTGTATAATTCATCCAGAGCTACTAGCTCTGGATGCTAGCTTCTTCTGTAATTTTAAAGCCTCTTGTTTCATCTACAGACAGTTAACTGAGTTCTTCAAGGCATAATTTCTGTGTAGTGCAATGAATTCAGCAGATTACCTGTCCCTGTTCCCTTTATCACTTCTCCCCCTTGTCATACTTTGAGATAAACTGTTCTCAGCAACTGAAGCTCTGGAAGTCCCTGCAGAAAGGGATTTCAGCTCATTAAAAACATCCCAACAACCCTTGCCCATCCATCAGGTCAGTGCTACACTTCTAGGGTGGCACTGGAAGTTTCCAGAGCCCAAGAGGGGTGTCTCTCTGGGAACAAGACAGAACCATGTTAATGAGTATTATTTCTCAAGCATTTGAAGGCTGAGCCCACATCTAACTTTTTCCAGAAAAATTACTTTGTTTGGTGTCCTCCCCCCAACTTTTTTTGCAGTTTCATTGTAGGTAGGCTTAAATATTTTGTCTTATGCATACACCTGCATTCTTCAAGCTCTGTGTTCTGGGAAGTGTTTCTGCAGGTCCATGTCCTTTGGTCCTTTGATTTTCTTGTGTGTGTGGTTGGGAAGTGAAATAGTTAATGTTCACTGGCATTACAGTTATAATACTCGAAAGGAAGACAAGTCAGCTTACAAGTGAAGGTGAATATCATGCAGCAGAGAAATCAGTTCAGTCTCTCTTCAAATTCTGCTTATCGACATGGAATAGTTATAATAGAAAGGGAAAGGGAGAGACTTTGAACCTCTGTAATTAAACCAGCAGTAGTTCCCAGAAGGACACTTTGTGTCTAAAATCGAGGCCTGCCCTTTTTACTTTATGTTGCTGCATGAATTCTTTAAGCTGACAAAAATCCAGACTTCACCTAAAATCAGAATGTTCCACCCTGGTCTAATATGAAACCCTCAATTAGACCTGTATAACCAGGAAAAAAAAAAAAAAAACAAAAACAAAACAAAACCCCCAAAATCTACATAGGCAAACTCACAGGTATCTATTTATGTTCGTTCGGTGTTTAGAAATATCCCTTCCCATTTTAACAGAACAAATGAGCTGAAAGTCTGCCAAGCAACTGCCAGACATTGAATCCTTTGTGTTTTCTGGAGCTGATGCTTTTAACCTGTGCTGTCAGAATTGACAGTCTGCTCTGTCCCCAGACAGTGCTCTCCTACCTTTCCACCCCCAGCCTCTCTCTACCAAGCATACTGCTCCCACACCAAGCAAGCTTTTCTTTCTGTTTAAAAAAAAAAAAGAGTATAGGGGAAGAGAAATTATTGCCTGTTCTTGGCCTTATGTTTTTAGGCTTATATTATTTAGGGTATATTTTACTGGCCTTCTTGTAAAGAAGGCATAGAAAAGACCTTTATTAGTTTGGGCTTTTTTTCTAGGCAGGCAACAGCCTAAACACAGAGGTAGAGACACTGCCTCTGACTGACTGGTCTCTTCTCTAAAGGTAACTTTTCTTCTTTGCAGGTCCTTTCACTCCTGGAAAATATATTCCATTCTAAAAACTCACTGGTGCTTTTAGAAAATCCTGGGGTCTTTTAAAGGGGAAAATCTAATGAACTTATAGGAAAGCAATAGAGAAAAACAAGTCAGAGACTGTTTTTCTCTGCACATGATAAAGTGCAATACTGAACTGAAATAAAGTGTTGTTATTTATATCGGAATAGCAGTAATTGCAGTTCTAGACACGGGAGGTAAGACATTCACTGACGTCAAGAATTTAAAAAGTAAGTAAACAAAGTCTGTAGGAAAGGCTCCATCCTGCAGATGAAGAACTGTAAGCAGGTAAAAGGGTTGTACAGGGAAATTCAGTAGCAGAGGCGAGAACTATGATCTGTTCTGATGAAGACATTATTTTCCTCACCAGACTTCCATTCTTTCCTGTGGGCTCTATGCTTTATACTAGCTTGCAGAATAGGCTTTTTGAAACTATTTAGTATTCATCACAGGTGATAGCCTTGTCATTTTGTAAAAAGTAACATCTGTTCAGGGAGAAACTGTGTGTACATGTATAAGCAGGCTTCTAAGACACGTATTCGAGAGAAGTATCTCTAAAATTTACCTGCCTGTTCAACATAATACAGTGACCCAACCTCAGAGCAACCTTCTCAGGTAAAGCAAAAGAACACATGATGAACTTCAAACCCACTTGACATCAAACGGTATTTCTTCATTGCAGTTCTAGTCCATTATGGTTTTGCTGCCTGATAAAAAGAATCTCCCGCCACTGGCAAGTGGAACTTTTCAAACCTAATCTATTCTGGGCCTCACTCTGACTTTAACCAGCAGATTCTCGTGTCCGTGCCACTGCTGCTACAGACCTCCCACAAGCTTTCTGACTCCAGAACTCAAGAGTTTCATCTGGTTTCACTGGAAAGTTTGACAGAGTTGTGAGAAATAGAGTTTTGCTGCAGAGCCACAAGTTGGCTGAGATGTTTGTCACAGCTCTGATGAAAACAGGCTAAATTTTAAGGTTTTAATATGATCCCACACCCAAAAAGCTTCATTTGGATTCTGCTCTGCTTAAAAAAAAACCTAGCTCTTTTGCCAAGGGTTACTTACGATACTTTTGCAAAGTGCTACAAAGTCACCTTTCCATATTCAAATGCAACTATTTGTGTCCCCCTGAGATCAGCTAAAGAAAATATTTTATTCTACTCTCTCCTTTGTACCCAAGGATCTAATGGAAAGCACAGGACAAGGATTAATTGCATGTCATAGAGTCCTAGAGGGTCTCTTGTTCTGGGTACCAAGAGATCACTGATGGTCTTGAACTCTGCTTTCATTCAAACATGCCTGATCAACATTACTCCTCTAGTCCTATAGTCATACAAATATAAATACAAGCAATAACACTTTAACACATTTCACGTATCTGTATATTTATTGCAATTTCTTGGTCTATGTAACCACAGATAGCATTTGTTGTTCAAAACTATGGTATGTTTCTCACTGGCTGCCTTTTTAAAAAGACATCTAATCTTAGAAGCTGGTCTTACTATTAATTCCTGTATCTTTACCATGAGTGTTCAAAGTGCACAGCTGCTACATTTAACATGGTTCATCTTCAAATCAGTATCATAAGACCACCACATGACAATGTCCAACTGCAGACAGTAGCCTTTGGCTCCATTGCAAGGCTTAATTGGAGGCCTGGTTGGAATATGGGACGGCAGTGCTCCAGCTGTGGGTTCTGCTTCCAGCAGTGCCACATGTGTGCTAACAGCCCCACTTGCCACATAGCTATACCCTCCTGGGAGTGAAGTGGGGACAAGTAGCCCTAACCTCACTGCCAGGTAGTAACTGAAGGGAGTGTATGATAAAAGGGCTAAGCAATGTGCTCCAGGGCTTTCCAAACCTAAGGAACTATTACCAGTCAGTAGATAAGGTGACGTGTTATTCTAAAATCTGTCTCTTTGCATTCAGCAGTACTTTTTCCACCAGTATCTTTTTCTGTCAGCAGCATACTCTTATCTCAGATG
>JANHGB010048082.1:0-15546 GCA_026283785.1 Coracopsis vasa
GCTTCTCTGGGCACCCTGTGCCAGCGCCTCAGCACCCTCACAGGGAAGAGCTTCTGCCTAAGAGCTCATCTCAACCTGCCCTCTTTCAGTTGAAAGCTGAGTGATTGCTCTCATCACTGCAGAGCAGGACCTGAAGAGCTGCTGTGAGATGCCTCAGCAGCACAGGGCCAATGACCCAAATGTGTTTGGGAAATAACCTCACAGATGCTTTGAGCTCAGTGGTGTCTGAGCTGGGGCTGGCAGGATCTCCAGGGGTTTTAGCTGGGCTCCAAGACACACAAACATGTGCCCTTTTCTGAGCAGACCTAGGTCCAGGGTTCCACTGTTATCCAGTGCCTGCCTAATGGGATTTATTAAATCAACCAGCTCCTGTGTAATAACGACAGGAATGTGGATTTCCTCTGCTCACTGAGACAGTGCAGAGCAATTAGAGGTGACTCACAGGGCAGGTGGACTCAGCCATGATTCCAAGAGGGCTGGTCCTGTCCCTGGGATGCAGGGGTAAGGCTGGCTTCATGGTGGTGCCAAGGAAGCAGGTGCTTATCAGCATATAATGATTTCTTTGCTGTAACTGGATGAGCATGGAAGGTTCTTCCTTTAGAGGGGTTGCAAGGTGATGTCTCCTTATGTAAAGGACCCAAATAGCAAAGGGCTGTTGCTAATTGGCAACAGTATTTAAGCTTCCCACCGGCAGCAGGTTGAGTTCTGTCTGCAGCTTGGCTGCCCTCAGCATGGTGTATGGGAAAGGACCACAGCTCCTGGAGAGTGGGGTTACTGGAGAGCCTCAGCGCTGGAGGATGCTTTTCCAGGGAGTGAAGGTCAGGAGGAGGTTAACACCAGAACACGTTCCCTAGGTGTGGATAAGGGGCTTGGTTTGGTTTGTAGCTCCCTGCCAATGGTGGGAACAAACACTTCCTTAGTATAATGACTGGAATGATGAAAATTCACTGTCTCAGCCTTGAACATGAGCAGTTTCCTGGTCTGTGCCCCCAGCCTGCCCCGCAGATAAGGGCTGTGCTGCTCTTTGGTTAAGATAACAGGGCGGCAGGCCTGTCCCTGCTCCTGGCAGATCTTAATCTCATGCTCCTGTTCCTGGGCTGAAGTGGTTTCACAGCAGCAGGGGGGGACGCTTCTCAAATCAGGGTATTGTAACTGCGTGTCCTTAATCCTCTCTTAACCTGTTAAAGGTGAAAGAAAGCCCCCAGATCCTGCCATAAAGCTGTGCTCCACCTGGGGCAGGAGGGTGAAAGGTGGGAAGATGTGGCCTTTATCCTGGAGGAGTTTTTCCTGGTGTGCAGCCGCTGTGTTCTCTGCTGAGCCCTACGGCTTCCGCAGTCAGGTCCAGGGGTGGGGAACCTGGCCAGAGTCTCATCTACATCACCTTCCCAACGGGGTGAGACGTGAACACAAGCACTGAGACTTTGGATTTATGTGTCAGGCTTTAAACACAAACACCTAAATCAGGAGGAGGTTTCATGAGGGCAGAATGAATTGCACCAGGAGCAGCCCCGAGCCAAGTGCTTGGATAAATCTGGTATCTGCAGAGCTGCAGGCAGTGCTCTGATCTCCTGTATCACCCCTTACAGCCACGCTGCTATCTTTTGTACCTGTGCAAACATGAGAGGACAATCTCTGTTGTTTCCTTGCTCTGCCTACACCTTCCTTCCCTTCTATCCACAAAGAGCAGGCTTGAGGATGCAGCCCGGACCTTGAGTCTCTGGGAGAACCTGGGAGCGCAGACACTGGGCACTGATTCAGTCCTGCCAAAGAGGGGTTTAGTGCTTTGCAGTGCTTTGTGCTGAGCGAGCTGGCAGGTGCCTGAGCTGGCAGAGAAGGAGGGAGGTCGTCATGTGGAACAAAGCTCTGTCTCCTGGCAAAAGCAAGGAGAGAGTCTGGTCTGTGGGCTTGGGTACCCGCTGAGTGCAATACGGTACCTAAAAATCACCCTGTGGCACAGCAGTAATGGGGATGGATGGTGTTACCTGCACGGGTTTCCAGCTGCTGTTGTTGCTCCAAGTGTGATCTCTGAACTCCTTCTCCATGAATGAGCCATCATCAAGGCAGATATTTAAACAATGTCAAAGGCTCTTTGACCCCTAAGCACGAGGGGAGGGTGTGAGTCACCAAGAAAACAGCGCTGTGTTCCTTGTTGCTCACATTAGTCGCCTTCTGCATAAAAATGAGTATTAATAAACCCAGCAGACCCTAAAAATACCCCAACCTTTAGAGTTGGGCACCCAGGGGAGTGAGGTCCTCAAAGGAGAATGTGCAGAAACCCTTGGTCATGAAAAGAAAGCAGCAGCACCATTGAACTGATGAGGGGTGATGGAGGCAGCAGTCTTTCTGCTCCTCTGAATTCCCCTGCCATTAACAAAGCCCTGACTCCAATCCCTAGTCCTGCGTGCTCTGTGTTCCCTGCGGTCTCTTGGCCACCTCTGTTTGCTTTCTGTTGGCACCACAAGTCACCCATTCTGTGGCTACGCTGCCATTGTTTAATTGCAGTTGTGACTCTCCACGTTAAATGTCAAGTGTCAAAGCACCCTGAAGTAAACACGGCCTCTCTAAAGATCACCATGACCATTTGCTTCTGGTTTCTGAAGGCTGGTTTCTGCCTCGCTTTGTGCAGGTATAAACCCACAGGAACCCTGCGGAAGTACACAGAACCATTCCCGTTTCACAGCACAAGTAGTACCCCACCGAAGCTCCAGGGACAGCAGTTCACCTTCCCAGGGTAAGCACTTGCTTTTCTAATATGATTGCAAATTAATTCCAGGCATAATGTGATACCATGTAATTGAGAGTCCCCTGAGCTGGTACCAGGGTCTGGGTTTGCAGTGAGGATGCAGTGAGGTGGAGATGTTATAGCACCACCAGTAACGGAGATCTAGAGCATCCCTGCTTCCTCTGAAGGTGGGTGTCCTATGCCCCTGTGCTGCTGAAGGTCTCCCTCTCATCCCAGAAATCAGTGCAGTAATAACTTCTCTTTCCTTCTCCCACCTTCCTGCATTGCTTGATATTAGATAGGCCAAAGGCTACATGTGCTGCACTTGTCCCAAAGTTGACTGGATCTTGACAGGCTGAGGAGAGAAAAGATGTTGTGGAGAGGGTGCTGCAGCCCTGCTCCTATTTGGGATGTTAATTTGAGCATTTCCTCAGCCCAGCCATCAATTTTTCATGGAATTCATAAGCAGGTTCTTGTCTCTGAGACCTCTAACCTGCTGCTGGATAGGACTGAAGCAGGCCAGCAACTTCCCATCATACTCATACCTGCTTCCAGGCTGGGTTCACCTCGGTGTGCTGTTTAGATGCTGTGGCAACACAAAGCGAGAAGGATGCTAGTAGGAGCTGTGGTGTAAACCCTATTTCTACAAGGCTCAAAGACAGCTCAAGATCAGAAGAAACCTGTTTATTGTGAGGTTTAGGACAACAATTTTTATGCAAATTGCTTTTTTTTTGGCAAGTAATGGGGTTGATGCAGAACTTGGGATTACAGTTTGAAGAGTACAAATACACAGTATCGTGTTCAACAAACACAGAGCAAACTTATTCCCCGGGGAACATTAAATGAGCAAATGTTTGCTAAAATAAATGGGCAACAAACCCATTTTGGGGGGTGGGAGAGACAAAACAACCAACCCAACTTGGAAGCCAAAACCCCATTGAAGAAGCAGCAGTCACATCTTCAGCTTTACGCTCAGGCTGTACTTTCACTTTGCTTTTCCTGTTCGATAGCTGCCATTAAAACAGAGGAAACAAACCCATCATCAATAAACATTGTAATGATTCTGTAGGATACACATTTCTGTGGCCATTTCTAAAGCCAGGGGATGGTAAATCCCCACTTGCTCTCTTTGGCCACCCTGGATATGCCAACTCATCACCATATAGGGTGAAGTTTATGATGCACAAACCTCATCTTGTATTTACAGCTTGAGCATTGGTAGAGACAATAAACTAGGAAAAAGCAGGTATCTTATGTTGAGGGACAGTGTGTCTCCATGGCTATCAATATTAACACATCCTAAGTGGTTAGTGATAGTGTTATGAAGGAAACTGCTCACAAAGTCTGGTCCAAATGGAGAGAAATGGCATGTTGAATGGGAATTACAACCATCATTGGCTGCCTGTGAACAGGGAGAAGATCCTGCATGAGAAAAGCTTCCTTCTTAAGGAAGATTGCCTGGTAGGTGAGGATGATGATGGGTTTCTCTTGCAGCCTTACTCCCAGAGAAGGTGCCTGGATCATTCACGGCCAGGGCTGACAGCAGGTACCAGTGTGGGGCAGCAGCTCATCTGCCTGATAACATCAAATCCAGAGCCCAGGCACCTTTGGGGATGCTGCCAGGGATGCACAAGGGTTCCCCTGTGTGTCTGTGCCTCCAAAGAGGCTGGTAACATGGCAATTACAAACAGTTTGATCCTGTTACATGCAAGTAGCAGAAAAAGTGGTCTTGCTTTTAGCAGAAGCAAGAGCAATCCCATCAGAAAGGCTTTTTCAGGCAAAATACACCATTGGTTACAACTACTCGTATCCTTGGAAGCCCAACATAGAGTGCAAGTCTTAGTATTATCCCCAGTTAAAGTCAGGGATGAGTTTGAGCCTGTAATCCTGTGATTAGTATTCATTTTGCATATGAACTGCATTACAGATTGTGTCCTTGCCACTCGCAGTTCAAAGAGCCTCGTAAGCACTTACTTTCTTTAGTGGGCAGTGGATTTTTCTCTCTGGTTTCTGTTTTCTTCAGCTTGGTCTTGTCAAATGTTTCAATCTCTGCAAAATCTGGTTTGTCGGACATGGTGGGTGCTGACAAAGAAAGGAAAAACCCACCCAGGGCTTCATTAACCAGTGCTGTGCTTTCAGCCATCTGCAAAGCACTTTGCTGCTCGGAAGCAAGGCTATGAGAATACCATCAAAATGCTTATTCAAATAACCCCCCCCAAATCTAAAACCTCGGTCTGGGACCTCTCCCTGAGGCTTGGGTCTTACAGAGTGAAAGAGGAAAGGTATAAATAGGATTTTATCTACATATCTCAGCTGAAATTTCTAAGACAAATCATACTTTATACATGGAAACAAGCATATCACAGTAAAGACAAGACAATGCATTAACTGCCAATAACCCACGGTGCCTCCTGACGTAAACCTCTATTTTAAGCAATGCTGCTAACCAGAAAGTCTACAATAAACCTCAAATCCAATCTGAACAAAGAGCTTCAATTCTGATTTGGTTTTAATTCATAGGATTTGTCTTTAATTCCAAGCACCCTGTCCTGAGTGCATACATACCCTGTATCTGGATGAGCTGCTGTGGACACTTGTGCTTAACAATAGAGGACCGGTTCGCCCAGCCCTTTGTTTGCTCTCGCACTCAATGTCCCAGTCACAGGCTCAATGGGTTTGATTATACTCTATTAGAAGAGAAATCCACAAAGCACAACGGCATTCAACACTTCACCTGTCAAAACTTCCCTAATCCAATCCTTGGTTTTAATAGTAATTCAAGTTAAAATCCAGCCTGGCCATTATTCCCCTTATTTCCATGGAGTTTCCCAATCAAGGCGAGGTTCGGCCCGGAGATGGCCGATATAATTGTATTTTTAGCTTCCTGAAGACAATCAGATTTCATTGCTATCTGCACTGAGACAACAGAAGCAAATATTCACAGGGAAATAAAAGCAATTACAAGCTACTAAATCCACATGGCATTACCGTCTGCTGCTCTCTCCTCAGCTGCTTGGTGGCCGTCTGAGGCAGTGTGAGTTGAAAAAGGTCAGGGTAATCCCTCCTCTCCTCTCCTTTCCTCTCCTCCCCCCGCCCGAGCCCATCGCTATTAATATTGATTAGTTTAGTGCTGGGATTGCTCAGCGTTCAGGGAAAGGACAGATTGCTGCTGCAGAAAGTGCACGAGGGAGGGAAATGGGAAAACTGATGTGGAAAACTGCCCCAGTACAGCTTGGTTTTACTTTTTGCCTTTCTCCTCGTCTACCAAGATGATGATATTGAAGTTTCCCTTCCTGCTCTTCTTTCACAATGCTGAGGTTTGGAGTTAAAGTGAGGTTTGGGATCATTTAAGGGCTGCTGCTCCGGGATTAGTTTGTAGGGAGATTCTGGGTGCATTCAGCATCGTATCTGGGGATCATTCCCAACCTGCTTGCTCCCTGTTCTACACCCATACTGGTGGCTTTGACCACGCTGGAATTGCCTGTAGGAACGTCTTCAGTTGCAGCAAACGGAGAATGCACTGTGGTGCCATACGGTATAACCCACGTAAACCTTTAAAATGGCTCTCAGCCCTTGTCTGTATTTGCAAGACACATTTTGTATTAGATGTACAAATAGCCACCTCCTAGAGCTGCTGCTGTCGAGGGCTGAGGACAACCCTGTGACACTGACATGGTTCCAGTTATGCAGCACAGAACTTAGGGAATCATTTTTGGGGTTTGGAAGAGCATCCCTAGATGCCAGCATGGGTTTCCCCTTGTGTAACTTTAGATGTCTCCATCTGAATTACTTGCCTAGACCCTAATCAATAGGGAGGCAATGAACTTGGGATGAAGTTAATTGTGCCTTATGAATATCCAGGTTTTTCTACTGACTATAAAGGGAGCCTGGACAGTGAGCTCGGGGAGACAGAGATGTCTCATGGCTGACTGAGAGCACCAGAAAGGTGCTGTGGATCTTTCTGTTGGCATAATATGCTTAGGTGGAGTGGTTGAGACTGATTTGTGTGTGTGGAAAAAATGGTTTTAAAGTGTTTAAACATGGTTTTAAGGACCTCTTCTTCCAGTGTTTGTTTACATTAAAATAATTAACAGGTTTGTGGTTGGACTGGATGATCATAGAGGTCTCCTTAAAAGGTCTCTTAAAAGGGTAATGGCTTTAAGTTGAAAGAGGTGAGATTTAGGTTAGACATTAGGAAGAAGTTCTTCCCTGTGAGGGTGGTGAAGCGCTGGCACAGGGTGCCACTGAGCTCAGCCCTCTGCAAACCTGGCTGTGCTGCTTCTGGACCTAAGATTGTGCTGGCAGCAATGTACCTACACTTCTGTTAGCCTAAAAGCTCTGCTGACTTGTGCAGGCTGGCTCAGTTACCTCTGCACTTGCACTGACTGTCCACACCAAATCACTGTGTGAGTACCAGTCATATTTAGGGTCAGGACTCGGTCCCTTTCCTTCCATCCCATTAGTCCAACCAATTGTCAAAAATAGAAAGCCGTGTTCTTGACCAAACCCCCTGGGAATAAGCAGGAAGGCAGCCACTGGGTGAATGTTCAGTGTAATCCATGGCTGAGATTTGGCACTGAACAGTCTTAGTGTCTGTTTAAAAAGAGAGCATTAACCTTTTCTTGTTAGGGTAGACACCAGATTTAGGAGATCAGAAAAGGCTGTAAATCACAATCTGAATGATTCCTGAATGCAGGCAGTTCATGAGTTTCAGTTTTCTAAACATTTTTACAAGTAACAATTAGAATTGTTATTATGAAGAGATGACAAGGGCAAAACCTCTTAAACTTTTAGACTGGCACAAATTCTCTTAGATGTAGAAATGAAGTGTTCAGGACAGCAAAGCAGAATAAACTCACTTCTGGCTTTCTGTGTACAGTCACAGGCTGGGCCCCTCATATCCCCAGCAGAGCTCAGGCTTTTCTAAACACACAAAGACCTGGTGGCCACGCTTGTTTTTCCACCACCACCATTTTAATTGCACGATTTATCAGCAGACCTAGTATTAAAACCAGTTTGAGATCTATTGTTTGGGGGTTTTAGGCTGCAGATGAGCAGGTTTTTAACTGATATTGGGTTGGGGTTCTCAGGAAGATGCAACAGTGTTAGTCCATGTAACGTAATGATGAGAAATTACATGTTCCCATCCTCAGTGGAAATTAGTAGATACTGATCTCCATAACAAACATCTTGACCATTGCATAAAGTCCTTGTCAAGTTTCTGTAGCTTTCAAGTTCAGTACTGTGGTCAAACACAGCTCATGCTGGGTTCAAACCTCATGTTTACATACTCTGTGCTGGACAGACAGCCTTATGTGGTTTTCATAAGGAAAGTTTGGAGTTTGGCTTGAGGGCATTGTGTACTGCATTGAGGCTGGTCACAGAAGGAAAGATGGGTAGATAAGGTTTTACTCAGCTGCCTTGCTATATGAGCAGCAAAGCAGTTATTTGGAAGGTTGTTAATGGCAGGATTTCAGTCTCCACCTTCATTAAGGGGAACATGGCATTTACCTGGCCTTGGGACAACTGTGGCAGCAATGAACTTGACAGATCCCATACACATAATGCATGTAGAGCCATGCTGGTGTGGCTGTGTCTGAAAAGCTGCCTCGGATACAGTGGCAATTGCATTTAATTTCAATTTGCTGCCAAAGGATGGAGAGCTGAGTCAAACCTTCCAGGACTGACACCTCTGATTCCAGTGAGTCACCTGCCACCGACAGCATTAAACCGTGCCTGGCAGCACAAGCCACTGAGTGTCTGTCAGACACCCACAGAGAAACAGGGGAAAACAAATATTTGCTACCAGGATGCACTAATAGGCGAGAGGAAATGTTTAAAGGCAGCTCAAGTGCAAAGGAACATTCAGAGGAGAGTCTGAAGAGTGTGGCTGGGAGGTTTGGAGCCTGCTGCCACTTGGCTTTGCCACTTGGCTTTTTCCCTTGGCTGCTGTCACTTGGAAACAGGGAGCCCAGCCTGCATGGGGCTGCGGCTGCAGGGACCTATATATGAGGGCTATGGCCTTTCAATGGGCTGGAAGGATGCTGTGCGCATGAAAATGCCGAGTTTCATGGGGATTAGGTGGGCAACTGCAAGAAGAAGGGGATTCTTTCTCTTTGGTGCACCAGTGGGAATCAGATCCCATCTCTTTCTATGTGGAGCTGAGGAGGGACAAAGCATCCTACCGCGAGCAGCCGGTTCGAGGAACAGACGCTCGAGCAGATCAGTGTCTGTAGCTGAGCCAATAAGCTGACACAACTGATTTTATAATCACATTAGTGCTGTCTCGAAATAACACACCCACTCAAATATAACAGTGATTTCATCTTCAAAACCTGGGGGTATTTTTGGTGCTAAAGGTAGGGGATTAATTTTTCAAGGTCAAAGGCTGGGCTAGAATCTACAAGCACCCTCATTCCTTTAGGTTCCTATGAGCACTGAGCACCTTCCAGAAAGGTAGCAGGATTGCACGTGTTCTAAACTGTCCTTAGGTTTCCCGTCCTTAGGGGAACAGGAGGTAAAAAAAAGACTCCAGCTTCACTGAAAGGGTTTTCTTAGTTCTCTTTGTGCCTTTTGTTCCGTCTTGCTGCCAAAAAAAATATCCATGTTTGGGAACAGAGGCAGGTTCCCAGGCTAAGAGACAATGAATCCTGGGGGTGTAAGGAAGGAATGATCTCTCTTTGGCAGAGTGTCTGCTGTAATGCTGTGCTGCTGCTGGGTAAATGCTCGACTCTTGTCTTCTACTGTATGTTTTATCATGAAGGTGCTTCATTTTCCTTATGGAGACTGTTGAACCATAAGGGTAGGTGCATACAAAGGATGAGGGGAGAGGATGGTTGTAGCTAGTCCTTCTGCTTGGGTTATTTTTTCCAGCCCCATGTTTTCAAATAGCTCTGGAGTTTGGACAGTCTATACTAGGAGTCCCCTTGCAGCAAAGAGTAGACAGAGAAAACATAAGCTAGTGGGAGTGGAAATTTCCTCTCCCCCTCTTTTTTGGTCTTATAAAACTCAGTGTGGGGGTGAAGTTTTACAAGTTCGAGCAGATGGAGGTTCTTGCAACAGAACTTTCTTGAGAACTGACCCTAAGTGTGTCTTCAGCAGAAAGTACTTGGCTTCAGCCTGGCCTTTTCTAGCAAAATGTGGTGATCCGTGTGTGCATTATTAAAGGAAGAAAAATGAATACAAAATGTCCATGCACGTGCTTCTGTTCCAAAGACAGGGTGGGGAAAGAAGCATGTGATGTGTTAGTCACATTAGTTACTATGCTATGGAGCACATGACAGTTTGTGATGAATACGGTCTAGAAATGCTAGTTCAGCATGAATTCCAGTGTTCACTAACAGTCTTTTTTGTCTCTCTGTCTCTGGACAGAAGCCTCTCTTGCAAACAGCAGCTCTTAGGAAAAGGGCAAGACAGAGAAGTCTTGGGTGAGCATCGGGAGTGTGCTCAATCACGGTTCTCAGTGCAGCTGCTCTGGAACTAAAGAATCCACTGTTGCATTTCTCACTCCTTTTGCTTTAAACAAAAGGAAAATCCCCATTCCTTATGAAGATTAAATTGTGGCACCCAGTGTGCAACGAATAGATAAACAACCTAACCCAAGATAAGATAATACAATCCAGAGATCTACTAACTTTATATTAACTTCAGATTATCTTTTTGTCTGGGGGAAAAAGACAGTGGGTCTGTTTACAAGCCACATTGTGCTGGGGTAGATATGGAGGCCATGGTATCCTCAGCCTCTGGGCTACAGGGTTGTGGATGTAGTTTTGGTGGGTGCATAACCAGCACTTCTCTTTTATTGCCAAATCATTCTGGTTGCAGCACCCTGGCACCTCCTGGCAGCTTAAGTAGGTTTTGTCTTTTGGGGAAAAGAAGATAAACCCTGAAGTTTTTCAGCTGCTTCAGGAAACAGGGCTGCTGAAGCAGAGGAACAAGACTAAGCAGCCAAGTGTCTTTTCTAGCTGATCTCTGTGAGCAATTTCCAGACTCAAACCCTGTATTTCTACTTGAAGGGATTCATACTTTATCTGTTCCCAAAATCACTTTCCAATTTTATAATCTTTTGATGCAGAGTAAACCAAACACACAGGTATTACATACTGTGTACAACATCAACAATTATGTAAGGAAGGGGTAATCAGTAAGCTCCATATCTGTTACCTTCTGCTTGGTCAAATGAATGCTGCAAGCATGCTATGTTAAATGCTGGTTTTCTTCTCTAAAATGTAAAAAGAAACCATGCACACACACAAAAACACCAGGAAAGATGAGACTGTTTTCCTCTCAGGGCATCCAAAGTGAACAGTCCTCTCTTGACAACCTGACCAAACTAGAGTGTTTTTAGTGAGTACTTTTACAGCTTTTTCCTTACAAATGTGTATAATGTGCAGAAATGGGTTGCAGTCTTATTAAGGTTATGTCTTCATAGGAGGGTTAACTTGAGCTCTGTACACTCAAACTGACTCCTCTGGAGTCAGTGTACTCTGCGCGTGAGTGACCACACCATGAAATAACATGGGAGCAGCAGAGAGTGATTGTGTTGGCAACAGACAAATTGCACTAACTTGAACTCGAGCTTTCCCTAACTCAAGGTTAAAGCCCTACAGCAGCTTAAGATCCTTGTGAGAGCAAGGAAGGGAAATTCAGAAGGGATGGGGATGTTCAAGCTTATTTCAAGTTAACTTTTAAGCAGAGACTAGCTTTAGGGCATGAGTTCACATCCACAGCCCAAACTGGTGAATGCAGAGAAAAGCAAAGAGGAAGTAAAAACCGAAAGTGTGCCATGTTGTCATTTTTTTGCCTGTCTGATGCATACATTGAATGATTTTTCCCTTTGGATGAATACTAGCTTGCATAAAATTCAAATAACTCAGCTGTCTACAGATGGGGGGAGGGAGTGTGGGAAGAGGAACAGAAGGAAGGAAATGGAACTGAGAAGATTGAATTAACCTTTCAATGTCTTGAATTTCAAGAAGGGAAGAATTATCTCCTCTTAAGTCTGTAAGCATGCAATTAAAATGTGAACAAGCCTTAAAAGCCACATTTGCCCCATATCCCTAGATCTCTAGTTTAAAGACAGATCTTACAAAACAAAGGTTCAGATACAGGAGGCGGGAAAAGAAAATCTTATGCTTTAAATATCTATTTTAATCACAGAACTCTGGTAGAAAAATGAGTAAAAATGTCTGGCATTTACATGGAACATGTGCCTTTGATACTGAATTCAGTTTCAAAACATCCTTATGTATGTGTCTAGTAATGGCAGACAATCTTCAAGAAGATGAATGGTTTTCTCTGTGCTGGTTTCTGTTTCCATGAAATGGATTCTTTCAGGTATTTGAGCATTGTGAAGCTTCATTAGTTAAGGCAGGGCAAAGCTTTAGAAAGGACTTTGATTCTCAAGTGCCCTGCTGGACTCTGTGAGTCAGAAGAATTAGATACCTGCTGATTCAGGGGCCTCCATGAAGAGTTATGGATGTCCAACATGGCCAACGGTCTTGTGCTGGGCATCCTGAAATAAAGTATTTGTTAGAAAACTTTATAACGCTGGAAAAGACTCAGTTTGGGGGCACATCCCTGTTTCTGGATGAAATATGCAGGAAGAAAAAGCATTTTATGGAGCAACTAGCCAGAAATTGTTATTGTTTGTTAGTTCTTTGGTATTGAAACGACTCACGTTTGTCAATACTTTTGCAAGGTAACAACAGGATCCATTTAAGACACAAATTGAGCACTTCCAAGTCCAGGATAGTATATCAAATAATTTGCTTGTAAATGAAAAATTAAACCCAAAAGTAAACACTTTGCTGACATAGGGATAATTTTCCCATGGAATAAAAGCTGCTGGCACACAATATACAGGTATTACAGCAGACAGTGCCTTGCTTTGATTTCAATTTCCTTCTAGTAAGATAATGACCCAGCATGAAGACAAAGAATTGCATGGCAGGATACCAGCTTTCAAAGGATCAGGAGGCATTGCAAAATTGATTCAAATTCTGGAGTATTCTAGCTTAGTTTCTACTAAGCCTTATACAACAGTGAGCACAGTTGGCATAGGGATATTTTACTTTCATTGGCTTCATTTTGTGATGAGGAGTAACACAGGGCTGTTGCTGGAATTAGACTTAAATGGAGATGAAAGTGTTCAGAGAATATTTATTCTAAGGTTGTACTAGGTCAGGACTGACATTGGGGATCCATGATGGAAATATGGCTTCAGTTCTTCTGCAACAAATACTGGTAATCATCACTTGTGGTCATGAATAGCTCTTCCTGAAAACAAGGGATTTTTTTGCTAGCAATCATCTCACATCTGTTGGGTTACTTTGTAGAATCTCTTGAAAACTTTAAGGCTGAACAACTTGGCTGGACTTGTAAGATTACACACTGAGCTACAGAAATGGCTCACCCTTCATGGTGTGGCTCTGGATATGGATTTACTGATGAGACAGGGATGCCATGGCACTCTGGCTCCTCGGTCCTAGGAGCCAGGGGCATCTGCCAAGCTCCTGGAGCTGTGCAGCAGCTGGGGAATGATTCCTTCTACTTGTGAGCAGCCTCACACGGGGGCCTTGTCACTGTACAGGGCAGTGCATTGTCATATGTCCTGACATGTGGGTGACAGTCCTGTCATGTGGTGGGACTGCAGCCATGCACTGCATGTACTGGGGATGCTCTGCATGTGCCTGTGTGTTCAGAAGGGGAAATGAGCCTGTGTGAGCTCCACGCTGTCTTGCCTAGCCTGCTGAAACTGGGCTGGGTGTCTGCCTGCGTGTCGTGTAAGCAGGAAGTTACAAAATGCTACCATAAAATTTGACCTGTGCCCTGATAAACACAAGGGGACACATCCCACATTGCTCCATTGTCATTTTAAGCAGCGATCTGAGAGGCAGACACCTTTGATTTAGCTTATTTTGGGGGTGTAACCACAGAGCCACTCATTAAGTCGTTGCCTCCCTTTGCTCTATATTTACTGTCTAAAAGGTGTCTAAAACATCAGGACTCCCAGGTTCTCCTCAACCTTTCAGAAACAGGCAGTGAGAACACAAAGTGAGCAGAAAAGACTAAAATGGCAGCCTGGGACTGCATATGTCTGCCCCCTGCAAGGAACACTGGAAGCGTTTGAAAGGGAGGTAGGGGAAGCTGGCACGAAACGGGCCACTCGGAGCCAGTTCAGAGAAGCTGCCTTGGACTCCAAAGCAGTGAGCAGGTGCTGTGCAGTGCCTGCCTACCTGCCTGCCTCTGCTGTCTGTCTCCTCGTGCTGCATGTGTTCTGTATGTCAGGTTTCTTGCCGTTTTATTCCTGTCAACTGGCCAACGTTATCTGCTGAAGAGCCAGCTGGAGTCCGCGCTCTCCCGTGTTTCATCAACAGAATTGCCAGCTTGTTCTGATTCAGTATCTTTATTGTTGTTGATGAGGCTAAATGAATCAGAAAGAACACAGCTATGTATACAAAATACAAACTCGGAAGGCTCAGCCTGATGCGAGGAAATGTTATTAGCTGTTCAAGTGGAGAAATCTGCTGTGGAAGCAGACTGGCTGCAAGTACAGACCTCCTGAGAGCTCTGTATCCCCTGACCCTACCCATTCTATTGTCTTTATACGGCACCTCCTAATGATACCACATCTTCTGGTAGGGAAGTATAGGTTTAGATCTGATTAAAACCTAATATACTGTAGGATTGTGATTCTCCCTTCTTTAGATTCTAAATGTAAAACCCCTTAATGAGTGTTACAAGTATGTCTAGATAGATTTTAGAATCCATGTTGGAAAACCTGAAGCAAACCCCTCGCAGCAATTGGCAGTACTTTAGTTTCCATTAATCCCATCCTACATCTTATCGGGGTTTTTTTTCCTGTCACATACTGTCAGTTTTTCACAGGGGGGAAAAAAAAAAGCTTTTCCTGTGAGGATTTTTTAGGAACTTAATCCGAATTCCCTTAAATGCTTTATTAAACCCACCTCCTATGGCTGTTGGCACCGCATGACAGAGAAAGCTGTTGTAGTTACAACATGGCATGTGGGAACCGCAGACTGCGAGGCACGGCTTTTAACACTTCTACTGCAAGCTCGCATCTCCTCACTAACTTATGCTGACTTAGTTTAAGGGTGCTAAATTGTGTATTTTGAGACGCATTAGCTCTCTGTCAAAGGGCATTTCATTACTTCTGGTGTGTTTACACGTTGGAAATGTTTGGGAGCGTTCACTTCTGATGCTTTGATTCAGGAAATACTTGAATATGGTTACCAGAAATGAAGAATCACAGAATCAACTGGGTTGGAAAAGACCTTGAAGATCAAGCCCAACCACTCCCCAGCACTGCCAAGGCCACCACTAACCCATGTCTCTAAGGGCCTTGTCTACGTGGCTTTGAACGCTTCCAGGGATGGTGATACCACCACATCCCTGTGCAGCCTGTTCCAATGCCTGACCACCCTGTGAAGAAATTATTTCCAATAAAAAGAAGTTTAGATTGGATATAAGTAAGAAGTTCTTTACTGTAAGGGTGGTGAGGTGGAATGGGTTGCCCAGAGAAGTTGAGAATGCTCCATCCTTGGCAGTGTTCAAGGCCAGGTTGGACAGAGCCTTGGTTTAGCGTGAGGTGTCCCTGCCCGTGGCAGGGGGATTGGAACTGGATGATCTTAAGTCCTTTTTCCAACCCTAACCTGTGATTCTAAGTAGTGGTGACACCAACTGCGGTCACTCCCTGGGCACCTCACAGCCCGGGGCAGGCGGATGCCTGAGTCATTGCAAGGTTGATGAACGACACAAAAACGCCAGTCCCCGGGGTGCGGTTGCCGGGTGCGGTGCCGCAG
>JANHGB010048083.1:0-63771 GCA_026283785.1 Coracopsis vasa
ATGGGAGCAGTTAAACTAACTGATAAGTAAAAGGTCAGGATGATTGCTATGTCTGTAATGTTAATTAAGCTGGTGCTGTAAAGACTGCCAGAAATTATGAAGATTGTTGGAAGAAGTAAACGACCCTCAAAGACCACCACCACATTTTTGTATGCATGCCAGAAACTTTCTGAAAAAGGATGTAATTCATGTGTAGCCTCATGAATATGTATGTATGCCCAGTGGCTATGTAAGGATGGCCTGTGTAGCAATACGGAGAGACACGCTTCGAGGAGCGATCTCCCGTGTCTCCTGGCGCCGCAATAAAGAATACCTACTTGTCAGCCTAAAACTTTGTTGGCGAGTTCCTGGAGTTTTCTCCCAATCAGTCCGCTATCTAGGCTAGACAGTAAAGTATCCACACATAATACTGTTCTACTTCTAATTTTCTGTAGCATGCCTTGGAGTCTGACTCTTGTTTGGATCATAGGCTGAATTCTTTGCAGCTAATAGCAACTGAAATTCCAGCACAGCCAAAGGAGAATACCTACTTTTGCACCAGCCAGGAGCTTGATATTACTCATGAAACAAGGACTCAGACATTTCTTGATATGCATGCTCTGCACACACACCCTCACTGCTTCTAGTTAGAACGTGTATCAAGAATGGTATGAATTTTATTTTATGGATCAATCATTATTAAAAATAATTACATAGCATTAGGCAGCAGCCACTTTCAAAATGTCATTCTCACAGCTGCTGGATCCATCTAAAAAAGAATACCAAAGTGATTCATTTACATCATGGGGGAATAGGCTGTAAGCTTTGATTTCAAAAATCAATTTTTTTATGCAGAGAAATAAAATAAATGTATTAGAGTGCAGTGGCTTGTTACAAAACAGTCTCAGACAGTTTTGATGACATATGATTAACACCACCAAGGGAAAAGAAGAGTCTGGACAGTGGTCCGCTCCAGCCATCAGTACCCATGCAGGCAGTACTCCAAGACCAGGAGAGATGGCAAACATTTTCTGAAGAATCACTGTGCAGGTTCAAATATGCCAAAAGGCTCAGATTTGCAATACATGGGGAGTTTTATTCTCACAGATCTCTGTCCCATAAATTTCCAGGAGATTCTTGCCCACAGGTGAGGCAACAGAAACAGCTGTGTGATGGCTCTCTATCTCTATTATGGTGGTAAGGGGTGGCAGAAGCTACAGAATGGACATAAGGAAAGTCAGATTAAAGGTGAGATAAATCAATGTAGTTATTTCCCTACCTGTAGGGCATTAGCAATATAGTATGAAATACTATTTTTCCTGTGAAAGCACAGAGACTCAAACTTCACACAATTGCATGCTGCAGACATTGGAATGCTGTCTAGTTTTGATTCATAGGCCAAATATATTTAAAAAAAAAAAATCTGTTATACAAAACTTGAGACAGAACTGCCAAATGTCACAAGTTCCTTTTAGTATAAATATGCAAGACACAAAGAAAGTAATTCACGAACTTAGTGGGACATTGATGGCTTGACTTCGCGAACGAAGATTTTGGGAAGGGCTTTACCCACGCTTACTACGAGCGCGCTGATGACTAAAAAGGCCAATGTGGGATAGGCAAATCTGGTTGCAAAAAGCACAGCGAAAGGTCTCCTTGGCTGGTATAGGCGAGACACGATTCTTTCTACGTTGTAATTGCCTCAAAGAATTAATACCATATTAAGTATGAATACTTTTTTCCCTACCAAGTTTCAATTATTCATATTCAAATAAAACACACAATAGGAGAATAGGACACCAGGCTTCAGCCCACTCAAGGAGACTAATGCTTCTGGGTGATCCATCCAATTTTAGACTTTCTCAGCTGATGCAAATCTCTATCTTCACACCGGTCATAGTAAAGAGAATGACATATCTCTGTTTTATTAGCATTTAGTTAGAAACCTTCCAATTGCACTGAATTTCATTTAGCAGAGCAGCACTCAAACATCCCTGGGGAAACCCTGGTCTTGTGGAAATTAACAGCAACATATTTCAAATCCAATATAGTAGTAGCTGCTAATAGCATTGGAGACTGGATAAGTGACTCTGAAAGGCTGAATATAAGCTGCAGAAGTGAGATTTATTTTGAAGCTGATGCTCCACTGAACAAAAATCAACTTAACGTGTAAAAACTAACATTACTGAAATTACTCAGAAGTAATCTGGCTACTGACCCAGTAGGATTTAATGTAGGGAGTTTTGCCTAAGTTAATATACTGAAAGCATGAAAAAAAAAAAAAAGACAAAACCAAAAAAACCTCACAAAAAAGTCCACTCTATGAGCAACAAATACATACTGATCCAGTCTATGGCTAAACATCATTATTACGCTGCTCTGTTTCAAGAAAAATACGCATCTTTATAGTAAAAAGTTTATACACAACTGCTGCAAGTTTCTTTGTAACAAACCTTGATGTTCTTTGCAACTGCTATGAAGAGTTTCTTAAAAAGGAAAATGCAAAGAACAGAGGATTCCAATGTTCTTAACAGCTTACAATGCTGCAATAATGGCCTTAAAGCATAAGTGAGCACAGACCCCATCCTAGGTTAAAAGAAGAAATATTCATCTATGAAGGGTGTTTACTACATCATCACCCCAGTACTGAAGGGTCTTTCTGAAGGAAAAGACAGTGCTCTAAATTGCAGTTGTGGTCAAATACAAAGTGGATGTGTGCTCCTAAGACTGAACATAAAATTTTATGAACTGAAGACCGAAATTACAACGAAAACCATTCCTTCCTCAGTGGGCACTTCAACTCAAAAGCCCTTCAACTTTGCAGGTGCTTTCCGTTTTGTTCACCAGGTTGGGTAGACTGGTCAAAATAAACTTTGGCCTCCCCTTTAAGAATTGGACAAAATTAGCCAGCCAATTCTTCAGAAAGTCACAGTCACTTCCCATCTGTTTGATGCCAGCAACAAGCATTTCTTGCAGCAGCAGGACATAGCTCAGCTTCACTCCTTCACTTCTTCAGGAAGTGTTTAGCTGTAAAGCTATCAAGAGAAAGCCACCACAACCAGCTCACCTATTTTGCCACTTTAAATAAAGTTTGATTTCCAATGACACCCATAATTAGGAAAAAAGTAAGCTTTGGAGGCTGCCAATGAAAGTGCCCCATTTCCAGAACTAACCCAGAAATGTATGTATCAGCGTAGAACTGGAAATCCCCAAAGCATCAGAGCTCAGCTCTTGGGATTCTGTGCTCAGGCACAGGAGGTGAGACAGGTTCAAATGCATTTGCTCTGCTGCCCTACCCACCTAGGTCTTCACCAGCACCAAATAGCAAACCTCAGTGCCAACTTCAGGACCTAAAATTCCTCTTCAAGAACCAGGAAGACTTAGATACGTCAGTCCTTTGCATCTGACCTTATTTTCTACTTGCAAACAATCTCCTTTTGCAACAGCAGAAGAAAGTAAAGCAGAACACTTCTGGTAAGAGAGAGGGAAGTGTTTTTAAAGAATAATTAAAATAGTGCTGAAATTCTAACCATTTCTCAGTGAACCTTCCTTTAATGCATTTTTAGTAGACTTGTAAAATTTCTGTGGGACTTGTGGGACTGTTATTAAAACTCAATCAGTTTTACAGACTAGTGTTGTCGCTTTACATTGAAACTGCTCTGACCAATAAAAAGGATAAAGTGCAATCTCCATAGACAAACACATTTAGTTTTCGATCCTTATAGTACACAGTTACATGTTAAAAAAAAAATAAATAAAGCCCTACTATTCATAAGAGCAGAACAATATATGCTCTTTATCTCCTCAAAAAGATTTAGCTGAAAGCTGGGAGAACAAATTGTTCATTTCCTTACAAGGCCTCTTCTAGGGTTGTTCTGTTTTAAGCCAATGGAAAATATAACTTGTTCTTCCTTTGGCCTTTACACATAATGATGAGTCCAACAAGGCAAATCAAGAACCAAAGAAGAAATTACTAAGATGCTGATTACAAATACTCACTTTCAAACAACATTCTTTTTAAGAAACCTGTTTCTCTTACAGACGTTTCTTTTTTTGTTTGTTTGTTTGATACAAAGAATGTCATATCAAATATGAGAAATTGATTTGTTTTCATATGTTATATAAATGTATTCCCAGAAGCAGCTCTTGGCTAGGAGCAGTTCTTGTACTTCTGAAGCATATCCTTCATAATTTACAAAAAAATAATATCTGCAATATTGTCAATTTTCCCCTATTTCCTTTTTTGTTTTTTGTTTTTTGTTAAGAGATGAGGTTACGTGTAATACAAGTTGTTCCAGATATTCAATGCTGTTAGTGAAAACAGTGTTTCTACATATTGGCCTGTTAAACAGTTGCCTGGGCTTGCTCATCACAGGCTGAGCATCTCTGCTTCCTAATACATATTTTGGAACACAGGAATAGACAACTTACATTTGTTTCAGAAAGAAAGCCACTGGTCCCACAAATAAGATGCAAGAAAACCAGTTTGCAGTTTAAGACACTTGTTGCTGCTTCTCCACAGGACCTCAGAGTTGATGTCCCCAGAGAATTTTAATAGGTTAATTATACAAATAAAAACAAAAAACAAAACAAACAAACAATTAAAAAAAACAAACAAAAACAAAAAAACCCAACCAAAACACCAAACAGAAAAAAGAAAAGAAACCCACAACAAAAGGTCCTAACAACCCTGGTGCTTATGGCTCAAGTATTTAGCAGAACAGCCAGATACAGCACACCTTTAACCTGTCACACTGAAGATATATTTTCTCTTTCCAGCTTTGATTGTTTTCCTTTGCCAGTAAGTTATATCACTTTTTGGTCCAGTTACCTTTTCACAGGTACTGTGTAAGAATCATAAATGTCAAATTCAGTAACCATAATTGCTTCCAGTCTTGCACTCATCTCCTTTCCAAAGATACCAAAATCCTCTGTGATTCCCCTGCCATTGATTAAACCCCAAGCATTTCAAGAGATATAGTAAAAGAAATAAGAAAAAGCCTCTGGCAAACACATTTGACAGCTCACTGAAGGTGAATGTGCACTGGAGAACTGCAGGCAGGTCACTTCAGATTTCCTATTTAATGCAAGAACAAGGAAGAGCCTGGGAACTTCAGACACTCAAACTTGACTTTCAGCTGTGAAGATGTAAACAGTATAATGTATTTAAACCAATGCAATCAAAAAAAGAACAGTCAGAACAGATACAAAGAAGGAAGGTCAGGTCTGACAAAGTTGTTTCTTTAAAGTATGTAATGGAACTGGGAAATAAAGGTGAAACTAGGGACATAATTTGTCTAGATTTAGGACTGTATATCACAGACTGGGTTAACTTACAAGGTCAGAAAGTATAATTAAGGAAGGAACTAGCGAAATGGATTAAAAATTGGCTTAAGAACAAGTAGCACAGAGTATCTTTAGAACACAGAAGTTTGACTTTACTGTCACTGAAGCTTGTGATGTGGCACTGAAATGAAATTGATACGTATTGTGTCTAGACACTATGCTTAAAAAATCCCAACCTAAACCATACATTTTTTATTTCAGGTATCAAGGTTAAGTGCCTTCAGTTTCAGTAAGGCTTACAATGTTGTACTGAAGTGAACAGTAATACTTAAGCTACTAAAGCTACTAAAAGCTGCCCACCTTTCCAAATAATGAAGGTCATCTTCCCTTCAGTTAAAGAAAATACCAACTCTGAAGTCATTATGCCAAATTTTAAGTGATGGATGCTTAAGTTTTAAATGAAAAAAATGTCTGTTTACTGAAGAGAGAAAATATAGCTATTTCTGTAAATAAAAGACATTACAGAGCTTACCATTTATGGATTTAAATGTTTTCATTGCTCTGAGCGATGACACACAATTTGCAGTCAGTCTTAACTCACAATCACTGGTCTTTCTAATGTGTATCTATGACACTGCTTTAAAAGCAAGGAAAACATTTACCATGCTGAGATGCTACTAAACACAGGAAAAACTTGCTGTTTTTCAATATGTATGTGATAACATTGGAGATAGACTGATATGAAGAAAGATTTTATTGATATTTAGGAAAAGGTTTGGTTTTCCTACACCCCTTTTTTTTAACCTCTCCTTATTAACCAACAGAAAAACTGTCTCTGAACTCAGGTTTTTAATTCTACATAAACTCTCATTACTGCATTACACACAAGATTGAAAAAAATACTCCTAAAGAGAACAGAAATTTCCAGACTATTTGGACTCGGTACACTTCTGTGACAATGACAAGCCAAGAGCAGTAATTGAATACTGAGCTCACATAAGGGATGAATATTTGAAAAGCCATTTTAAAAAACAGTTATTTTACTTAATACTTACAGGAGATGCACAGCAGTTCAACCAAACTAATGATTTTGAAGATTTCGTCATTGTCAGGAATTGTACTGAACAACTATTTAATGAAAATACATTTCTTCCATTCTTTTTCTAATCTGTCACCATGAGTACAAAAACACTCATTTTTTCAGTTCATGTTCTATTTTGAGGCAGAGCAATCACCCTGTTTCCTATTATAGCTGGTACATCTCTACTATTCTGGAAGAATACCAGAGGAGGCAATCTTCAGTTGCATTTCAAAAGAGAGAGACAAAACCAAAGCAGCTCCAGAACAAGGGCAAAATGGTTTTGGAAAACCATACTTGTCATGAGGTCTATATTTCATTTTCCACTTTTTTCTCTGAAATTTCTCTGAGCACACATCAATTTTTAGGAAGATGAGCTTTTTAACATATAGGTCACTTTCTAGAGGCCTATTCAGCAGCAATCGCTGTAAAGTTTTCTCAGAGTTCTCAGCTGCAGCCCAGACATACTTCAAGCTAATCAGTCTCTATCATGTTGATTAAACTAAATAAATGGGGCATAACACTTTGTGCTGAAATCCCTATTTGCACCATTTTAAAATTTAGAAGAGCAAAGAATAAGCAAAAATCCCCCTAAATGAAAGAAATTACATTCTTTAAGATACACTGGATGAGAGGGAAATTAGAGCTATCCTGAACAAAGATAACAAAGGCCAGCAAGCCTTCGGAACCAAGAGATCAAAACAGGATGAGAAGAGTTGGAGGATGACATCATTAAAAAATCCCACCAAGCATTGCAAGTATGAAGTTTCTGAAGTTGTGAAAAAGTCAGATATTTCAGGACATTTTAAGTCTCTAAAAATACTGACTTTGGACTATTTCTGTAATAGCAGTCCAGGAATTTCCAGTCTCATGAGCCTCAGCTGATGCACATCATCTTATTGCCTGATAGCATCATGTTTTTTATGAAACTCACAATAAAAAAAAAAAAAAAAAAAAAATCATAGGAATAATTTTATTAGATCAGACCAAGAACCTACCCAGGGCAAAATCATGCTTGCAGCTGCAGCCAAAGACAGAAGTCTAGAGAAGAACGTAAGCAGCTCAGATTTCTCTGGTTTCTCTTTAAAGCAACAGATTTTTCTCCACGAGCCAGCCTTGCCTCCCCTTGAGCTCATGTCAACTTTCAGCCCCACATCACTGCTTGTCAAAGCAGACAAACTATATTTGATGAACAGCCTTATTTTGTCTGTTTTAAACTTGTCACCTGCTTGTTTCATTACATCACAGAAACAGTAAACTATTGATTCCTCTTCATTCTTGGAAACATGACATTATATTTTACAGGTTTCTATCATACCTTCTTCCTTCCTCACCTGATATGAACCTGCTTCAGTTCTGCTCTGCCCTTTTTGTGATAGAGACAAGAGCTGTGCACTGTGGTCAAGACACAGGTACAGGCTGGATCTGTACAGTACCAGAGTGATTTATTTTTTCCTCTGTTCTGTTCTCTATTTTTCCTAACGATTTCCAGCATTCAATTTGTCCTTTTTTGTTCCCGGTTTTGGTCTGTTTTGTTGTTTGTTTGGGGTTTTTTTAGACAGCCACAGATCACTGAGCCAATCTTCACACTCAGTTTTCAGTTACAATGCCAAGATCTCATTCCCAAGTCAAACCAGAACCCATCATCTTATGTATAAGACTAGGATGACCTTTTCGAACTTGCTTCACTTATTTTTAAGCTATGCCTCATTTTATCAGCCATTTTATTACTGACTCATTTGGTCTTGCAAGGTACTTCTGCAATTCTACAGTCAATCCTCATCTTTACTACCAGAACACCCAGGTGGGGCAACAGCATCTATGCTGCTATCATTACCAGCTAATCAACGTGACAAGGGGATGACAACCAACAACCAAGTGAGGAAGTGGTGGACCCAGGCTGGCCACAAAAGCCTGCAGGGTGATATGAGCAGGAGGGGCCCCATATTCATTAAAGCAGGGATGAAAATCACCTTCTGCAAGTCCAAAAATGGTCCCTCTTGGCAAACAGTAAATCAAAGAAAGCTGGCAGCAGGCCTGCGTGTATAGGCAAGAAGCTCCTGAGAAAACTCAAACATTAAAAAAGAGAAGCCTCCAAGAACTGGAACCAGGTACAGGTGATGCAGGAGGACTACAGAAACACTGTCTGAGCATGCAGATTAGGGTTAACAGGCAGGTTTAGAAAAGCCAAAGCCCACCTGGAACCAAATGGCAACAAGAAAGTCTTCTATTGGTTTAGCAGCAACGAAAAGAACACTAGGTAAAATGTAGGCCTGTTGCTGAGTAAGACAGGGTGACAGGGGACATGGAAAATGCTGTCATACTCAATGTCATCATCTTCTCAGCCTATGCAGGTAACACCTGCCTTCAGTAATCTCCATCCCTGAGACCCATGGAAAAGTCTGGAGCAAAGAAGACAGAGGAGGATCAGATTAGGGACATATTTAAACGTATAAGACACACATGAATCCAGGGAACCTTTTAGGATGCATTCACAGATGCTAAGACAGCTGGCTGATGTCACTCCAAGACCCCTCTCTACTACTTGAAATGTTCATGGCAACCGAGAGGTTCCTGATTTTCAGAAAAAAACAAATATCACTTCTATCTTCAAGAAAGGCAAGCAGGAAGATGCAGGGAACTACAGACCAGTCAACCTCACCTCAATGCTAGGGAAAGTCCTGGTGGAGCAAATAATTCTGACAACCATTTCCAATCATACGAAAGACAAGGAGAAGGCTGGGAGTCATCAGTGTGAGTTTATGCATGGCAATTCATGCTTGACCACCCTGACACACTTTTACAATGAGATGAATGACTTGGTGGATATGGGGAGAGCAGTGGATATTATTTATCTTGACATGAATAATGTTTTTGTTCTGAGTTTGTTCCCATACAACCTCATACGCTTTCTGCCTTCAGAGTGCACATTTGTCCTCAGCTTGATCCTGAGACTGTTGCTGAAGCTATGCCTCCTTTTCATGTAACACAGTAAGCTTTCCACAGCCTTGAGAGCAATGGACAGGAGAGATCATTGAAGTTCCCAACAGGAACAGAGAAACAAATTAACCTTCAGTGCAAGTAGTAAGAGAGCATCGCTTCCTTTAATTTCTGCTGAGATCTGTATCAGAGAAAATCATGAATACTGCAAAGGGCTTAACTATAGAGGAACAGCCAATATATGTACTGTGAGCATCTCTCTGATTAAAAGCACCTCCATATGAAATGAAAAATGGTCTTCCCAGCACTCAGTTTCTTGAGACGGGCAGGAGAGCAGGCATGCAAACTCATGCCATGCCAGTATCACAACAGTGTTACTGTAATCAAATGTGTGCACCAGTGGATAGTACCTTATGTTTGTAGCCAAGCTTCCATGCAATCTTCGCTCATTAACATAGAACTTGGTCTGGCTGATACTCATGCTTAGTCTTTACATGCACACTTAAGTACAAGACTTATTTAAACCTCCTGTGTCTAGTCACAGCCTATAGAAATAAAATGGCCAATTAGGCAGGAGAATGGCTTCTAAAAACTGGAAATCACACTCCATTCAAAGATTCAAGCCTTAAGACTAAACAGAGTAGGTACTACTGCTGAAAAGTACTTGCAGAATAGGATCCCAAACCAATTTTCTTTCAACACTGGAATTTCAGTCTGTTCAACTCTGACACATGGCATTGACCTCCTCTTACCACCTAAACAACAAGGAAACACAATCCAACTATAGAATTGTTTCCATGGCATTATGTGTCATGAGGTTAATGTCAGTCTGACTGAAACACCACCTGGGCATAATAGATGTTTGAGATAGGGACATAAGATACAGAAAATACTCTGTAAGGATATTCTTCAAAATATGAAGGTGGTGGCATGGTGTTGAAAGCACCAGAAAAACCAAGCAACCGTGAAAAACCAATTCTTTTTGTAAGAGTCTATTCCCTAAGAGCCATAAAAATCTCAGATCCAAGGAAAAGTCTTATTTGACAATTCAGGCTACAAATGTTATTTGAACCTGGGAAACTTATTCTCCCACCTCCCCACCCTCCCCCCATCCTTTTTTTCTTTTTTAATCTAATTGGAGATTTTATTGAAACCTACATGAATCCTTCCCAAATTCCCAATGGCACAATCAAATGCAATAGACAGTGGTTTAAGAATTAACCATAGAGGCTGTACGAAAATCTACTCTAAAATGACATTAAAAATTTACTTTCCCCAGTATGAAAGGTCCACATGAGATTAACAAAACATTCTTCTATTTTTTCACTTCAGGTTATAATATTTCAAGTGTTTTTAGGCATTAATACAAGTATCCTTATGCAATCAAAAATGGAAAATCAGTTCTTGCAAGAGAAATAAAATTCCTCTTCGAATTTGGAATCTGACATACATGCATTTTCTTACACTGGAGAAAATCTGAGGTATTGATTGTTCTAGGTATGTAACATAGACTAGAGAGATATAAACATAAAGTGAAAAGGCTATGCCTTTTCTTCATCAGCCTCTAAATACTTTGTCTTTTTTTCTATTGCAAGGCCTGCAGGTTTTATAGCAAAATGAATGAACAAAATTCTTGATTCTTCCTCACTTACTGGATAGTAACCCACTCAATATTGCTGTGCTGATGAACCAGAGCTGACTTCTTGCATATTATCAACCAGTTACACAACAGTTGCTAATAAAACACTTTCCCTACCTCCTTTACACTGCATATACTATTCATATATTCAGTAGGAACACCTTGGGTCTTAACAGCGTTGACAACATTTCTGTAATCATAGTAAATTTCACGGCTATTGGTTTACTAAGAGGAAGATCACTGTTTGCTTTACAAAACACTGAAAGAATCTAAGTAGTCATGACATTTTTAAGTATTTTATAAAACAAAAACTCTTTGTGACTTGCTAGTGACAATTTATCCCCCAAATCTTCACATACATATTTTTTGGGCCAGAATGACAGCCGTTGTGGTAGTGTAGCTCTTACTTCTCAGCCTACTCCAAATGCCACGCAAATGCCTACGAACTAAATTACTGCTCAGCATGCGTAATTTTATCAGTCTGGTCTTTTACAGGTGTGGTAAATTCCTCTGTAGTGTAGCACTTCCATTCATTAGTATTTTGTTGACTGTGTGAGCACATCTAATCTAGCCTTCAGTAGCCCATCCACTTAGAAAATTGATTTTAATAGGACTGTCAGGTTAGATTTTGTTTGATTGATAAATAGCTGATGTTTGAATAGGAAAGGATCAAAGTGCATCAATTTGGCTATTTGTCCCCTTTTGATATACGTACTTCAGAAAAACCGAAACAAACCAAGTAACAACAAAAAACCTGACTGACAATTTTTAGAGCTAGTAACAAGAATGTAGTCTCATGTCTACAGTGCAGTGGTTATGGCTTTTTTTCAAGAATAGTGACCAAAGCTTCTGCCATTTGCTTCAGGCAGCTTTACCCCTTCTACAAGCAAAGAGGTATCAGAGGTGAAGTTAACTCTACTGAGGACTAAACAGATTACATGCCTTCCTCTTACAAATCGTTATCCTCCAGCAGAAAGATAGCTACCATAGTGACAATGCTAAGGAAATACAGTTTTAATAGGCTTATTATTTTATTGAGTATATTAGAAGACGTTTCAGCAAAGCTGCTGATCAAAGATACAACTACATTTTAGCCTTCAAGGTTGCTGAAAGTGTGCTCCCTCTTCCTGCAGCTTTGGTTTGATTTCTCTAGCAACTACTTTCTGTAAAGTAGGACCACCTGCTTCAGAGGAGATTGTTCTCTTACCAAATGGTCTGCTCTCCAAAGAGACATGCAAGTCCTTTATGGACATCAATCTTCAAATGACTTTTATTTATTTAGAAATAAAACTTACTCCAAAAGCAGCAATTTATTTCAAAAAAGGAATAAGTGTTATGGGGTGTATTTTTGCACCTTAGAAACAATCTTTTATAATAAAAGTAGCAGTAACTAAAGGAAAAGAACACATACTATTCGTGTTCACAGACTTACATATTTTAGGTCTCATATAGACTATACATTTAGTTAGAGTATTATTAACGCTAGGAAGTCTAAATACACTTGCTTACTGTGACAGCCTTGTAACTGCCACATGGAAATTTCAACAGGAACACACACACACAAAAAAAAAATAATCCCCATGTTATTTTCTAAATGTCCTTGCTCCTTTGCAGGTAATGGAAATGACAGGAGCTTCCCTAGGATGGCCGACAAGTTTGCCTCTTTATCATCAAATATCTTCTGGAGATAGCAGAGAGGCTGAAAACCAGCATGTCTTACAAAGAAGTTTAGCTTTTCCCATTTTGATATTCAACATTTATCAGCCATGCAATTTTATACCACAGATAAGTGAACCCATTTCTTGTCCATCTTACTTCATGCATTCTAATATTCATGTATTGACTTCATCATCTTTTCTTTTTCACTCTTCTCCATGGTTTTTTTGGCACGAAATAAAAAATATCACTTGATATCAGAGGGAATATTTTAAAGATTAAATTTAGTGAGTCCTGTAAAAATAGCATATTTTTTGTTTAAAGGGAAACATCACACACTGTGGCCCTCCAGATAAAATAAAATCAGATTCAACTTCAACACAGTGAGAAATACAAACTTGAGAATGTGCAACACAAGAATATGGAGACCTGATTCAGTACAAGCCTGAGACATACCAGTTCAAAAGGTCCCTGAACAACACAGCATTAAAACTTTTATTATTCTAGCAGGCGGCATATTATCATTCTTACAGACTGATAATTTTCCTTATTACCCTCTTGACTGAACATATAACACAGCAATATGAACCTAATAATGCCTATAAACAGTTCCATTAACAACAGAGCTTGCTATTTAAGCACACATAATGTGGTACCAGTGTAACTGATTTTTTTTAATTGATGTATTGTGCTACTGTATATGGTTGCTGAATCTTGATGATTATAACAATGAAATCAAACAAAGCACTACAGGGCTTTAACCTCTAACTTCTTAGCATATTTATTCAGATGTTAAGCAACCTAAGTTTCTTCATGTGTCCTAGTGACAGCAGAACTCTGCTTACCAATAAATAGAGCAAAACCTGAAATACAGAACAAATGCATTCTCTGGACAACTGAGTTCATAAAAAGCAAACTTACTTTTTTCATGCAATTATCACTATAACATGAAATGTTAGAGAACTCTACCATGATTCATTACCTTTTCAAAAATACTTTACACTTTTTTTCCCCTGTGATTGTGCTAAATGAGGCTCAACAGGCAAAATGCAGGAAATACAAACAAGTCCTCCCTGCTTTTTCACTAGAGCTTTTTCTTACTAAGCAGGAAATATAATTTCAGCCAAAATTACCTTAATAACCAAGTCAAACTTCTGGTGTAAATCCCTGTTTATTGGCTTTAGCAGTGTCAGTACTGCTGTTGTGAGATTCATATGGAAATACTGTGGATAATCTTCAGGAGTACCTGTGAAAAAAGACAGTGAGGTTTGAACAAATGTTTCTGAAAATTTAGTTAAACAATATATTTGCTTTATTTATTAGCCCAAGGATCAAAACCAAATCATGTTATTATAAGGATAAAATAATGTTGTGTGTGCATGGATCTTAAGGTTGCTACTAACATAACGCGTTTAATATTATCATTATTTCATTACACTCCCTAACCATGAAGATGCTCCTCAACTGAGAACCCCTAAGTACTTGACAACAAGAGCTCAAACACACCTGCAGCTGGCAGAAATTCTGCTTTTCAGCTTCCAGGAGATATCTAATCAGATAAGAGGGCACATGGAGAAATGAGCTTTCATTGCAAGTCATCTTCCACTCCTATCCACCACGCTCCTGAAACCCAACTTGCTAACCACATACCACTGGGATTTTCTTTCTCCAGCTTCAAAGTATGTTTCTCCTGAGGTATCGCTGCACATATGCTGACGTCATTCACAAAGCAATGAACACTATGAACCATTTTTTGAATGTACACATTTAAACAAAGAAAATACACAGTGAGGTTATGTGATGAAAATGTTACCACTAAGTTCGAGATAGATAGCCATTTTATTGCTCACAAATGATGCCCTGACATTTTCATATTAAAATGCACATTTTAAATACCTTAGATCTTCGCACCCATGGATGAGCTCTTTAAAGACATTATTAATAATACATACATAAGTAATAACAGCAGATACATTATTTTAGAAACCTTCCTAAGAAAAAGAAGTTTCTCATCCGTGAGGAAGCACCAGATGAAACCTTATCTAACTGTTTCCATTTATTGTCAACAGAAAATTGTGTCTTCATGGCTGCAAATTTCCAGGATACTCTTCAACCCAGTTAAAAAAGAAACAGTCAGAGACTGAACAGACTTGTGAAACCATGAAGATTCAGCAAGGGCTATTGCAAAGGATGACGACAGTCATGACCTCTGCCTGGCCTCTAGGCTGGCCCACCAGGCAGCTGCAGCCCAAGAACATGCAGCCCAAAAACATTCCCATGGTACTGTGCTCAAGCCAAAATACTGTAGCAGTACAGCCTGACACAGGAGGAGGTAAGAATATGCTGCAGCCAGTTTGAGACGCAGCATTCTCAAAGACAGTACACAAAAAAAAGTAGCAATGGTGGAGCATTAATAATCAGGGCAGGATGAAGCATTAAACATATGGGATATGGTTCAGCAACAGTCTCTTGCTAAGCAAGGGAACAGAGGCTATACCTTTTTTTTTTCCTAAGACAAAGTGATATTCTCTTCTCATTTGCATGGCAGAAAACTATCCATCTTCTCCAGTCTCTGTCTCTAGTTTGTTTTGGTTTAACTGTCTGACTTGCCCTGAGCCAGCCTGACTCAGCTGGGGAGGTGTGAGAGCACAAACCTGAAGAGGGCAGAGCTCAGAAAGCCTAAGTGCTTAGAAACAGCATGAACTTTTGCATCTCACATCTTGTTAGTATTACTAGAAGTATCCAAAGAAACCAAAATACTGACTACAAGTCTAAAATTTTGAGCATTTTATGTCTAGGTATAGTCCTGTGTAGCAGCTGAAAAGCATAAAGCACTCCTGCATGATGATACAGATGCCCCAGTAAGTCCTCTGACCTCATCAGATATAGTATCTTAGAGCAGCCATGAGAGCAGGACAAATATTGCCATGCCAAATCCTCAATCCAGTCTAACAAGGCATAGGATTCATCACAGAGAGACCACTTTTCTGATAAATGATGCTTTTATTTGTTTACCTTTCAAGTGGAATGATTAGAAACTGCTTTTAAAAAGCCAGTAACTCTCCCAGAAGATAGATTACTGTCCAAACTCATGTGCAATAGTTTAATTTTGCAACTCATCAAATGACAACCATTAGCTAGATACATATTCTGCAACCATCTCTGTATACATGTATTCCATAGATCCAGAGAGTAGCAGCAGAAGAACTATTACGGATTATTTTTACCATTATACCACTAACATAAATGCACAGTTTCTAGCTCCAAGACCAGTTTCCTCCTGCCCTACCTTTTAATTTCTACTCCTAATTAACTAATGTAATTTTTTTATAAGCACTGGGCATCCAACAGGAGAACCAAGCTTTTGGCAGGTAACAGATTGCTGTAGTATTAGGAGGCTACACATCACAAGGGCTGATACTGAAGCTAAGAAAAATCAAGATATTGAGGACAAGATGCAAAACCACCAAGAAAGTAGAAAATAAGAGGTTCCCTGAAGAAGAGCAAATATATAGTGGAGGACAGAGGTGGCTATAAAAGGTACAAAGTAATCTACAGCAGGGAAGATGAAGCTAATATTGTATGGATGTCAGGAAAGAATCCAAGGGTAAAACAAACAAACAAAAATCCAAAACCAAACAGGTAAAGACGGCAAGGAGAGCCATCAGTCAGTAAAAATTAGAGTATAACAGAGCTGGATTGCCTGAATCCTAGCTGATGATGCCTGCTCAGCTGCTGCCTCCCACAGGAATGGTCCAAAATCCAGGAAACCTTAAACTCCATGCCATTGCCTTGATCTGCTTCCAGAAAGGAGGAATTTCCTACTGGAGCTGTAACGGTGCGCCTTCAAAATGTGTCACCTGCATATTATGACAAGCACTACTGGCTGAAGAACTGTTTGCAATATCCCTATCTGCCAGTTTCTCATGAGTCAAACCTGTAAGAAAACGTAACGCAGGAAAAGCAGAGAGATTTAAAGCTGTCTGGTAGCTGGGACAGGTGACCCCAACTGACCAAATGAATACTCCATGCCATATGGTGTCATGCTCATCATATAAACTTGGGTGAAGAAGAAAGGAAGGGAGGATGTTTGGAGAGATGGTGTTTGTCTTCCTAAGTAACCATTACATGGGATGGAGCCCCGCTTTCCTGGACATTGCTAAACACCTGCCATGGGAAGTGGTGAATGAATGCCTTATTTTGCTTTGCTTGTGTTCATGGCTTTTGCTTTACTTATTAAACTGTCTTTATCTCAACCCATGAGTTTTCTCACTTTTATTCCTGTGATTCTTTCCCCCAACCCACTGGGGGAGAGTGAGCGAGTGGCTGTGTGGTGCTCAGTTGCTGGCTAGGGCTAAACCACAACATGATCTTACCGAGGTATGTCCACAAGGTGAAGAGCGCTCTTAGATTTGCTTTTCTTGGAGACAGAGGAGGGCTTTTGTGGGGCACGTTGCCTGCCAGCAAATGCATCAGGGAGCTCACAAGACTGGAGAGAACCCCCCCCCCAAAAAAAAAACGTTGCTGTGCTTTTTTTGGCTCTTCATTTAAATATCAGCCAAATAGAAGCTTATTTGTCCAAAATTTGCAGCAGAAATCACAAAGATATTTTCAGGGTCAACACCAGAAGATGATGATTTAATGAAAAAAATTTCCTTTTCCCAAGGGCCAGCAACAGAGAAAAGGAAGCTTTAAAATTACAAGTAAAAGCAGCTAAGAGAAAATCTTTAAACAGGCTGAGCAGCAGTTAGCACT
Source organism: Coracopsis vasa (assembly GCA_026283785.1). Lineage (NCBI taxonomy): Eukaryota > Metazoa > Chordata > Aves > Psittaciformes > Psittacidae > Coracopsis > Coracopsis vasa. Next base: position 17,334 of record JANHGB010048083.1, read on the forward strand.
AAGATAAAAAATGGGGTGAACCTGAAGATGAGAGAGGGTGAGCAAGCTTCTACCCCTTTTTTATTGTGCACATGATACATGGAAAGGGGGGGCTTGTTTACACACTTGCGTAAGCCAGACACTATATGAGTGTTTATTGCAATGATCCAGAAAAATTGGTGTATGGAAAAAAAATTATTTCCAAACATCATGCTTCCAAATGTAAAGATATCAGACATTTTAGAAGAAATTAAAAATTATAGCATGGCCCCAGTTCAATCCTGTTTTCTGAAGTACTTTACTGTACTTTGTAAGGTAGTTCTTTCATCATGCATTTTAGTCAATACTTTAAATAGAAGACAACAATCCCAGTAGTACAATGTTGTAACTAGTTCTCTAATCTTAGGATGACCCTAAAGAATGCTTAAGACCTATTTTCCTATTGTTTTATCAGTATCAGTCCATAACCCCTTGAACAAGTAAATTCAGACATCTTGGTAAATTCTTTGAGAGGACTGCACTCTGAGGTCAGAATGAGAAAGAAAGCAGAAAATAACAAGCTACTAAAACACTTCGGCTATTTCTCCATTTCTCAAGTGCTTTACCCTCAAGATAGTTCTGTGTTCAGCAGTGCTATGCTCATGTGAATGTGTAACGAGACTTCCACAGGCATTTGTCGTTACCTCACTGAGTGCATTGTTTCAACTACTTTTCAATGAACTGCAGGGTAACCTGTTGTTTTTGGAACTGGAGGGGTTAACCTGTACCCTCCACATGGGGAAGATCACTAGACTCAACAAAAGCAGCCTTAAGGCAATTACCTGAACACTTGAAAGATTAGTTATCTTGAAAGTTAGACAGGCAGAGATCTTTATGGGCACTTAAGGATAAGGTTAGTAAGTCACATCAAATAGAAGCGAGTTATCACTGCAGTGACGATGGGCTTTGTTAAAAAAAATGTGTCTTTAGAGTAGATCCCAAAGACACTGAGAAAGATGTGCAGATTTCATACATAACATCCATAGTGCCTAAAGCATATACCAGGACTTGACTTGTACAATTGTGCAGAGAGGAAGAAAGCAGGGTAAAAGAAGAAACAAATTATAACTTAGTCAAATCAAATACAATTTAAAATCATTCTCATATGGTAGCTAGCTTATTATTTTATGTGCATCATTCAGACTAAGAAGACATATCCAAAGATATAAAGAACTACATTTAGATTTAAAGCAAGGGAAAAATCCATATAACAAGAAATAGCTGCAAGGCCTACTTCCTGCAAAACTATTTAACATTTTCTGAGGTAAAAGCTAAAATATAAATAGCACTGAATACTGGAAAAGATAAAGACACACTTAAAATTTTAAACCAAATCCTTTTGGTGACAATGGTAAAAAAAAAAAAAAAAAAAAAAGAAAAAAAATTAGAGAGAGAAAAGAGACATAATCTTTCCATTGAAAATTCCCCAAACCAAGTTGCTATGATACATCTTTATGAATTATTTCTTTCAGGTCAAAACAGTCACCCAAACATTAAAAACATCACAGATTAGTGAAACACAACCTTTAATTAGCTCACTCCTGAAGAACTTTGCAAGTTATGTAAAGAACTTAAAAAAAAAAATGGACTAGATGTTGCACTAGGGCATAATCGTCAACAGCAGAACTTATAAAGGCAGCAAGTCAATTTATAAATAAACCAAGTCAAAGCTTGCTTCATGGCTATCCAAACAAAACTTTATTTCTTTTCTTAGAGGATGCTGAAGTCTGCCATGCTGAGGCTGATCTGCCATGGCCTTGTCACTTGCCATGGTCCTTGGAGTAGGGCCCTGGAAATGTCAGAAGACCAGTCCGTTGCCACTGAGAGGGTTCAGGCTCTTGCATTTTGCACACAGAACTCAGGACTTGCACTTTCAGTACAATGATACCTGGTACAGTAGCTATTCATTTGTACCCTCTGAGATGGCTCTTAAAATGACAGATGTATCAAACCATCAACCCTACTTTCTCCCCTCCCCTTTTCTTTTTTTTTTTTTTTCTTAATTACAAGCAAAGCTACTCAATCTGCTCACTCAAATTTTTACTTCTACCTGTCCATGGGTGAGAAAGCCACGTAGCTGCAGCTTAACACAGCAAACATTAAAAAGATGAGATTTCATAAAACACACAACTTTCAACCCTCATGCTAGTCACTGGGCACAAATTACTGTATCAGTCCCTTTGGGCAGTAGGGCAGGTGGAAGACTGCAACTGCAAGCTGCTCCCTTAGGCCTTTCCATTTTCAGATCATACAAGCTGAGCAATAGGAAACTAATGCCAAAATACAGGGAACAAAATAAAACAAAAAGCTGTAGCAGAATACAAGACATCCTCCAGCAAAGTGGCTATTATTTGAACTCTTTCTAGAACTACATTCCTTTCTGGCCAGAAAACAGCACAGTTAACTAAACAAACACTACATTACAAGTGAAAGCATGCAAGCTCACAAGCAACAAAATTCAAGGTGGCTGCAGTAAGACCCTTTAAGTTGCTTTGTGCCAGAAGACTTTTGCAATGAAACCTACTCTAATTGCTTTTCTTTATCATCTTTTATTGTGCCTTTGCACCTGTGAATGAAAAACACGCTACAGCATAGCTATGAGCAGACAAGCCTCTCTCCTTTTGCTTGCTATGTGGCTCCATTCACTAAGCCAGACAATTCTGAATCTAATCTGAATAAATTATAATAAATAACACAACCAACTAAATTGAAATTAAATGTAAATAGGTAGAACAATGATTTCAAATATCCCACCAACTACAATACGAATTTTTATGAGGTTTCCACTCTCCCAGTCAATCTTCTTCAGGCTAGTCATAATAAAGTGGCTGCTTGTGACTGATAGCAAGAGTAGCAGACACCAACCTACTAGGATGGAATAGAGGATGCCCGGTCGATCAGAAGGAGGCTGGATGTTTCGGTCCTGGTCTATGGCTTGTATAGGTGGAGTGACACTGATGGGGTTCACATGTTCCTGAAATGAAAAATCGATAGGTTTGAAACAGAAAAAAACCAGAAAGCCAGTAGCCAGTAGCCAGATCTTTAGATTTAACACAAAACCATCTTATTGAAAAGGATATTCACTGAAATTGCAGAAGAAAAAAATGCTCATTTAAAAGAATACTTACAGCACATGTCCCTTTTGAAATCAAAATTAAGGCGGCAACATACATATTTCTACAGCAATTGCCTGCCTTTGAGATAGATCTTATACTATAATAGTATCTTCAAGGAAAGGAAGCTCACAAATGTTCAAGCAAATCTTGACTATGTGTCTATATAAAGTCCCATGAATCAGTCATTTCAGACATCATCATAGCAGTGAAATACAGGAAATGCTTTAAAAAAGTAAAGAAAACCAAACTGAATTTGAGAATCATTAGGAGCTAGAGTGGCTGTGATACATGAATACATACTGCAAAAGAAATTCAAGCTGAAGTACAGACATTTCAAGGATAGGTACATTTGAAAAGTTTGGATGGACACAGCAGTAATTCACATCATTATTCAGAAGTGATCTTGCATGCCAAACATGGAAACAGAAAGCCAGAAGAAGCATTTGCAGGCTTTCATCTTGTTTGGTATTTGTATGCCCATTTCTTCACCTACCAACTTAATAGCATTTCTGTACCTATTCTTAGCCCTCACTGTTGCTTTGAATATATTCTAAAGTTTTCCTATGCTGATGCAGTCCCTCCTGGTAACTCCAGAGCTGCCATTCCCAACTGCAAAAGAACAGTTTCAGTAACCTTGGCTGCTTAATCGACTAGAAATGTAGTTACTTCATGAATGTATGTGCAGCAGTCTTTTCCTTCCCCTTCTTGGAACTTTCACTTGTGTGGCAAAAATGTTTTGTGACCTCTATGAAAAGACACCTATTTGTTTCTATGTATGACTAATCCTGGCAGCCTTTGCTTTGGAAAGCTCTAGCACTCTGTGTTCTGCAAGACAGAACTTGAAATTTAGCGCAGGAATAGAAATGAGACAAGTGCACACACTTGGCCAAGTTTTGGCACAGCCTTTAGAAATCCTCCTGCTGAGATCTCAAAGAAAGCTGCAAGAGCTTTAGTGATGCCTGTCAATAAACCTAGAGGGAGAAGAGCTGAGCCAGAATGAGGAGACCAAGACAGGAATGGATACAAGGTAGCCTGCAAGAGGCAGCAGTTAGTAACCCCTCCTGTAATTTTGGATATGCAGGCATATGGTCATCAGCAATAACACAAGTTATTCTGCCCACAGTTTGCCCACCCAGAAGTTATTTTCTATGGGTTACTGAGGTCCACCAAGGCTTCTCCAGTCTCATGATCCAGGGCCTGGCACCTCCTCACTTTACCTCTGTGCTCATGGCTTTTTCTACACTTCCCAATGAGAAGGCAAGTTCCTTCATCAAATGCCTGCTTCCACTTTTGACTCTTTAAAAAATTAAACTCTTAAAAGTGTAATGAGGAAGATGATCTCAAAATAGGCATACAGAAAGACAGAAGAAGATATATTTGACATATATTTGAATTTTTAAAATGCTTTAGGACTGCATAAAAGTTACATGCTGAGAGATAAGATTGCACATAAAACCATTCAAGGCTAAAATGCTATTTTTAAATTTATAGATCAATTGAAGCACTTTCAGACAAATCAACATTATAATTTAAAACATGCCCACAACAAAACAGTCTCATTTGCTTAAGCTGGCTAGGTTTTAAACTCACTAATATAATATCACCGGCCAAGCTGAAACATCCAGAGTACATGCAAGAGTAACAGTGAGGGATCTAGCATTGTCAATGATGAGATACCAGCTGCACCAGACCACCGAAACTAGACTAAAATAATAATAATAATATAACTCAGATAATAAGGACATGTGCTTTACTTTCCAATTCAAGAAGCTCAAGAGCAGCATTAGGAAAAACAGCATTTGAAATTAAACAGGTTCTTCTTGGACAATGGATATTTTATCTCGTACTGCTACCATTACGATTACACTAACTCCTCAACCAAATGAATCAATTGAACAGAAGTTATATTAGCAAATGAAAAAGTATAAGAAAATTAAGACTGAAACATGCAATCCATTACATTTTTATTCTATATAAACTGTACTGTACGCATCCTGAAATAGGCTGCTCAAACTAAAAGATATCAGTGCAGTAAGATCAGCTGCAAACTGCTGAAACATTTAGGGATAATTTAAAGCTGTTTTGAATCAAACAGGCTGATGTGTCTTGACACAAAGCTAAAGGTACTTTTATATTGTTTTAAAATAGATAATGCAAGTACCTTTTTCATTTAAATTTAAATTAGAACTATGAAAACAGCTGAACAAAGACACAGCCATTAAATATGTTAACACATTTGTAAAAGCGTCTGCAGGATCATTTCAGAAGGTATACGCATACTTTTTATGAAAAATGATTACTAAAAAAAATTATAATCAAAACATGCTTCGATCAATAGCAGTAGCAACTATGATCATTACACAGGGATATTTCTTTCTTTCCTGAGCCCTTTCTTTTTTTGTTGTTGCTGTTTCATTTGTGTTTTGGGGTTTTGTTGTTGGATTTTTTTGGTTGGTTGGTTGGTTGTGGGGTTTTTTTCTTGTTGTTTATTTGTTTTGGTTTTCTTATTACAGCAAAAAGAGTTCATAAACTGAGGTGATGCTGCTTTGATGATTCACAACCGCTTTAGCTGTCACTTGCCTGCCCTAAGGTGCTCCTGGGAGTCAGTGATCAGGGCCTCTATACAGGCAGAAGTAAACATTAGCAACTGCTGTAAAAGATAAAACCACATGGAAAGGAAGATCCCCCAGACTTTTGTCTGGATTCAAAGGTGAGCTTTCCACTCAAAGAGCTCCTATGTCTATCAGCCTATGTGAAATGAACTAATGAAAGAGTAACAAACGAGACAAAAACTACATCTTTAGAATTTATTATTGCATCCAAAGACAGCAATTCTACCCCTAATTCACATGAAAGACTAAGTTATTAAGACATACACAAAGACTGCTGAAAAATAAAAATAATTAAAAAAAAAAAAAGGAGGAGCATCATGAAACTATGTATTACTCTAGACAAAACAGGATACATTACAGTGCCTTGGGCAACAGCCCACTATAAAAATGGAGTGTTCATTTACATTGATATTTCAGTTTGCCAGTTTGTGGTGGCATTTCTTAAGTAGACACAGTTAACTTACTTTTACCCAATATATGCATTACTAACATGGCTGTAAAAATCCATCCTAAATCACAATCATACCAAATCAATTGACATTCTTGTAAAACAATTTTCTAACTCATAGTGAACCCTGTGTTTGCTATAATTGTCCTAGGAGCTATAAGGCACTCAAATATACATATACGATCGGTTCCATGGATGCAGGACATGTATAAGATGACTAATGCTGAACAGGTAAGCATTTTCTGTAAGGAGTTCAATAAGTTGTCTAATATTGAAAACTCTGAAACATCTCCCCAGGCATTTTTCACTGAAAACATAAGAATATATATTGGATTGTGAAAAGACCATAACTAATTCTAAATACTAGATTATCTAATTTATTCAGATTCAGCAGATTATAATATTTATTTACGTTAGGGAAGAGCTTAAGGAAGATATTTTTATATGATGTCAACTAAGTATTTTGACCTGAATCAACTCAGCTGACAGCTCTGCAACGGAGATTGCTTCCAACCCTAGAAGACAGATGATATTATGTCACTCAATTGGCAACAGATTATAAAAAGTCATCCTTTCCCCTACATTTTGAAGTACTTCTCTTTTTTTTTTTCTTCTCAGTCTTGACATTTACTGTGTCACAGTAGTGAACTTCTTCCGTCTCCTTACCCCACACCACCATGCGCACTGGCATTTCCCATCAATAACTGCACGCAGACCTAGTTGCCCAGTTCCCTTGCCCGCTCATTTTCCTAGCTGCCAGCAATCACTGTTTCCCTGCTGCTGCTTCCAGATAATCAGTCACACCACTGTGCCTTGCACTGGCTTTGTGTCATGTGGCATGCACTGCTACCCCCAAGGAACACCAGCGTCTTTATTGACTGGTTCAACTATAAAAAAGTGAGGCCAGGGACTTGTATGCTCGAGAACTCTCCACTTCACCCAAGCTCTGGGCCTGAATCATAGAATCAGCTAGGTTGGAAAAGACCTTCAAGATCATCAAATCCAATCATTCTTCTAGGACTCCCAAGTCCACCACTAAACCGTGTCACTAGGGGTCCCATCTACACAGTTTTTGCACACTTTGTGGGACAGTGATTCCACCACTTCCCTGGGCAGCCTGTTCTAATAACTGACTACCTTTTTGGTGAAGAAATCTTTCCTAATCTTCAGCCTAAACCTCCCCTCGTGCAGCTTGAGAGCATTACCTCTTGTCCTATCACTTATTACTTGGGAAAAGAGACCAATCCCCACCTCACTACAACCTCCTTTCAGGTAGTTGTGGAGAGCAATAAGGTCCCTCCTGAGTCTTCTCTTCTCCAGACTAAACCAGACCAGTTCCCTCAGCCATTCCTCGTAAGACTTGTGCTCTAGACCCTTCACCAGCTTTGTTGCCCTTCTCTGAACCCACTCCAGCAATTCAATATCTCTCTTGTAGTGAGGGGCCCAGAACCGAACACTGGATTCGAGGTGTGTTCTCTCCAGTGCCGAGTACAGGGGTATGATCACTGCCCTGGTCCTGCTGGCCACACTATTGCTGATACAGGCCAAGATTCTGTTGACCTTCTTGGTTACCTGGACACACTGATGGCTCATGTTTAGCCGGTCGTCAGTCAACACCCCAATACATACAATCATTCAAATTTCTAGCCAAGGAATTGAAGTCTTCAATGATTAAGTGGTTCAATGATTTTCAAGAAAATAAGATGAGATTCTCTGCCCCTCTGCTGACAGGTTAAAATATACAAATAGAGTTTAGCAAACTGGATTAAATCACTGAAACACACAGGCTATTTCTTGTGTTTGACAATTTGTAATCTTTATTACTGCTCTGAACAAAACTAAGGAAGATGCATATAATACTTTGAAATGCCCAAACTGTATGAACATACAATACATTAACTTCTTTTCCTATCTTTTTTTGTGTGTAGCATGCTATTTTCTAGGAAGTGCTGAGAACTGTAGAGTATTTCATAGTAATAACTTTTCATGACACAAAATATTCCAAAGAAAACAGTGAATCACATTTAACCATCAGCTTTTCTTGGGTTTCTCTCACAGTGTAAAGCAATACAGATACATCTATTTTATCAGAACGAGGTCAATATCACGATTAGTTAACATAAGACACTTCACACTAGCTTTTTACATCCTGACAAGTAATATTTTTATAGCCTTCCCAGTTAGGGAGCTCTAACTGTAGCCAGTGGACTCCAAACAAAGCCTAGGGGCCTTCAATGCACATCATACCCATGGCTTAGCTGATGAATTTACTGATAAAAACAGTGGAACTCTCATCCCTATGCAAATAAGGACAAGAAGCTTTTCAGTAGATAGAAGATATTAGTAAAACAACATAAATTACCCTATGCTGACAACCAGAACCTCTTCAAAGGGAGCTCTACAATATCAAACCAATAAAGTTTTTGATGAATTGAAGAATCACTATGGTTACACTGGCTGTCTTTGTGCTTTCTTGAGAAATGTGTGATGTTAGAATAGAAGCTGTAAATTGGAAATTGTCTAAGTTATAGCCGTGCTGTGCAGAAATGCATATACTATTGCCAACACACAGTTCTAAAACAGCAGGAAGGATTGCAAAACCATTCCAATAACGTCTTTTGCTGCTGCTTCAGATGCTATGCCAGTACAAGGGCTGTGACAAAACACTAATGAACATAAATCCATCATAAAGTACTTACATGACAATAAAATGCACAAAATATTTCAACGACATTCTCCAATCACAAGTGAAGTAAATCCAAAAAGCAAGAAATAGACTAGAAAAGTATATTCACCTGAAGATAATACACAAAACCTTGTCATTAGTCAAAATCAGTATGTCATATCAAATCTCCTATTCAGAGATCTCACCATTCTCCCTCTCTTCATGCCTTCCTTTTGATAGCTACAAGTGCCTGGAGATGCTCCCTTTGATCAGTGAGGAAAGACAGGGAGAGGCAGTGCGTCACATCAGGAGAATTTCCTATCCTACTCCTTGAGGGCTAATGTGATACTAAGACATACACAAATATAGGGTAAATTGGATCTTCTGACCCTCCTCTGGCACAATACAGAATACTGAACTTTTTGGGTAAGATCTCAACTGAAAGCCGATATAGACAGACAGGAAGAAAACCCCAAGCACAGATTTAAAACACACTGTGAAGCTGACAGAAAATAGAGAATAAAGCCTCTGCAGAAAATTGCTCTGATCAAACTGTCACAGGTGCTAAACAAATTTATATGGCAAAAATTCTGACTTGAAACTGCTCTCTGAGTAAGGGAAAGCCTATATGAGGAAACCAAGTCCATTAAAACCTATGTTGCTTAACCCTAGAGATTTGCAGCCAACTCATCTAATCCATACTTTTTACTGGTTTGCAACACTATGTATATCTGACGGTTTGTGCTTTGTTAAAATAATACTTCTTACCACCAGATGATGTAGAGTCCAACCAGACGGTGCAGAATGTCCACACTTGATATGTAAACGAAATATGAGCTGTATTCCTAGATTCACAGTGTAACAAATTCAGTATTTTGGGTGAAAGGGCATTTTTTTTCAATATCACTAGTAAAACAGGAACTATGTTATAACAGTCCACACCTAGGGGAATGTCAACTAGCTACTAACAGCAGAGAGTAAAACTGGTATCATGAAATCATACATTTATGCAAAAAGTAATTATAATGCGGGGGTGATTTACAAGTTTAAAATAATTCTAGCTATTTATCTTTAAGAAGTTCATCTTCCTTTCTAAAAGCTGATAAAAAACAACAGTGGATAATTTATGCAGTTGATGTGTGTGAACTAACCTCTCACATCTTCTCTGGGGGTACAAAAATGTTTTATTAACTGATGGGGAAAACTAAGACATGAGACTGATTACTAAAAAGGGACCTACTTTCTAAATTCAGCACTGTACTCGTCAAATAGCTTTTAGCACCTTTGTTGTTCAATATAGTCCATGGTTTCTGTGTTCTTAGTTTTATGTTGTGTTCAATGTTCATGCAGTTTACTAAAATGAAAACTGTAAAATTCAAATATCCTGACAGATCATGTTATTAACAGAGTAAGCTGTCAAAACACACAATTACTTTCATTATTTGTAAAAACAAGCCACGTTTGAGGAGGAAAAATATTTTGAAAGAGCATCAAGATACCATAATGAATGAGAGAACAGAGAAAAATAGAGACTATTTTTATCAATGATGTCTTCCATGAACAGCAGGTCCAAAAAAGAACTGAATAGCATCAGGATCTGATCACAGCGCTTACTAAATCGCTTTTTCTGTATCTGACATGCTTTATAAGAAATGTCTCCAACAGAGTAACCATGCTGGAGACTAAACGAAATGCATTATGCAATGGGCCTCCTGCCTTGGCATGCAGGCATAACCTGTTTTGCAATTCAACCAAAAGCAAGAATTCAGTCTGGAGGTTCTATTTGTTCCAATGTGATGACTGTGATTAAAGAACAAAAACATTTCTTTTTTGACATTTCCCTTTTTTCCATACAAACTATGAAGTGTATTTCCTTGATTATCTTTCAAATTCTTGATAGTAGGTTTCTTATCTGTTCAGGATTCAGAATGAGGCAAGAGAATGGCTGCAGAAATGCAAGTTATTAAACTGAAGACAAACATGGCTATTTCTTTGAACTGTGCTTTGGTAGAGCCAAGTTCTCGCCTAGAGGGACAAACAAATTCAAAAGTCTCAAAGGAGAGGAAATTTTGGAATTACTGAATCTGCAGCCAAGCAGCATTTCCATTCATCAGGCTGATACAAGAACTGAACATTTGTGGTAGCAAAACACCCCTATGGTCCACCACTGTCAGCTTTGAGAAGAAATATTTATACATTCTTTACAGATTTTGGAGGTTTTTTGGTTTTGCTTGCAACTATATAGGCACTTCTCTAGTTTAGGCATGGGAATGTCAGCTGTAACTACCTCACACCTGACTTTCTCCAAACTGTCCTTTTCTCATTAAAGTTTGCCTCCTGTCAAGAGATAATTTTAGGCAGAGATTTCGTGCTCAGAGCCAGCTACAAATTCTATATCACCATTATGATAACCACTTTATTACTCTGCTTTAATGGTTACATTAACAGTGGCATTAATGTTAGTGAAGGTTATAGAGGGAAAATGGTTTTATTAGGTGCATTTTCAACAGATTTGTGCATTTGTGTAGAGATATATGTGTACTCGTACACACACGACCTGCAATGCTCACATACTTCATGTATAAACTCATCCTCACATCTTTTTACGTTATAGTGAAATTTTACGTTTAAATGCTTTTCTTCTCAAATCCCAACACTCTTCCAGAGCAAAAAGCAGGAATTGTTTACAAAGCTAATTGCTGCCTACCTAGAAATATGAGCTGCTTTAAACTTCAGCACTGCTGTACTTGACAGAGGTATTGATGCAGAGCCAAATGCAAACCAAGCACATTTTTCTTTTTTCAGAAGAGGGCGTTGCAGTTCACCATGAATTTTCTTATGCTCTAGAGGAAAGACTGCTAGGTTTTAAGCAAGGTTTTCTACAGAAATGTAATCAATAGCACAGAGACAAACCGCACTGGTAATGGTGATGGTGGGCTACCCCTTCCCTACTCTACACTGCATTGTGCAGCCCACAACCGGAGGCAGGGAAATGCTATCTAGCACGACACAAGGCATTCTTTCTGGCTTCTTCATATTTTAGACAGGGTCAGGACAATGGGAAAAAAACTAAGCTGCTGGGCTCCTTTGGCGGCTCCTGTCCCGATTTGATGAAGCAGGCCCGCTGTGGCTGCTCCACCATGATGGATGGCACAGCTGAGAGGGCTGCTGTCCCCTTAAGAGCAAACACTGCCTTGGGAACACAAGAACAAAAAGTGAAACAAGAAGACATCTGTATCATAGAGTGCAGTGGACCAAGGGGACTCCTAAGTTATCCTTAAAAGACCAGGGACAACTGAAAAAAAAAACAGGTAAAGTAGTCCAAGGTGAGCTCTGAGTTGCCACGGCTACATTGCTAATCAAGAGCCATACCATGAAAAGGGAAGCAGCACTCAGAGTGACTCCAAGGGTTAACACTTCTGCCTCAGAGAATAAACTCCTTCTACTACTCAACCTCCCAAAACTTACAAGTGTGCTTGCACATGAATCACTATTTGATTATTTGAAGAGATATTATAATCTGCACCCTCTGCATTGTGACAACAAGCTGAAAAGAGAAATCTTTCTTTGTGACCCTTAGTGAACAGCTAGTTTATAGTTTAATGGGATAGCCCATTTATTGAAATTATCTCTACAAGGGTCAGTGTCACAACATAGATGAGAATTCTTCTGAAATGAAGTTCATTGATACAGAATCACTGCAAAAGTATTTTGTCTAAATGTCAACATTTAAAACCTTTAGATGTTTCTAAATGACATTTAAGGATCAAATAAATTAATACATATGCTTTCTCTTTGACAATAGCTCCACTTCAGGCTGTAACAAACACAGTTCTATGAAACAGAAAGAAGAAGTGCATATTCTGAAAGTGGCTTTTTTGTTTTGGCAAATATCCAAGACAGCAATTAAATCACATAAGTAGTTGACTGCATGTTCAAGATGCAGACCAGAGCTCAGGATGAGACAGAGATGGTACTTTCTCAGGCATTCTTTCCTCTTCTGAAGCTCTAGTTTTTGAGGAGTGAAAGGCTCTCAGTTCATATCCAAAATTCTTTAATGGCCTTACAGAAAGCAAGACAGTTTCAAATCCCTGGTTGTGAAATACCTTGTAAAAGTGACGAATAACACTTTCCTACTGTCCTCCTGTAATTATTTTTGTAAGCTGTGTGATCTCACACATCATGAATAAATCTTCTTTGCTGTGAGGCAGGTGGGATTTTGCTGTTGTTGTTCTTTTAAACTAACTTTAAAGTGAAAATTGGAGAATGAATAAAGAATACAATAGGATGAAACAGAAAGATCTCCTCAACAAGGTGTTTGCCACTTTTTGCATTTCATTAATTCAAAAGATTTTTGGCATCAGTTCTGTCACACAACAAGAAGGTGGGTTTATACTAGTGTACCTGTACTACTGCACACATCAAACCCAAACAAGCACCTTGGCACTCTGTGTCGAACATTTTATGCATTTGACTTATGTGGCTGATGTGACAGACTAAAGTTTGAATCAAAGCAGATTGTCTTAATTCCTGAAAGCAAATGACTTTTAATTACAGCTCCAGTTACTTCTTCCAAGCAAAATTAGGACCTTTTTTCTTCTTAGCTTCTGACAAAGCTACAAGAATTCAGTATTTTCCCATTAGCAGTCCCAAGAAGTTACTAACCACGATGTTAAATATCAAACAATTAATGGAACATTTCAATTTTTGGAGAAAAAAAAAAAAAAAAAGAAAATCATGTAAATGATAAAATCAGTCATTTTTACCAGTTTATTCTCCCCTTACTCTTGATAATTAAAGGAATCAGATTTGATATGAAGTCTCTAAAATTTCAATTTACAACTTGATAAATATCTAGAAAATGTCACCATCAGCCAAACATCCAACTAGACTGGGTTTCTGGTGAGCTACCAGTGTCCTTGCTCCTCTTGTGCAAGCAAGGGAGCCCTATACCCAGTCTGTATCATGGGCCACTTGATAACTCAGTTCTAGCAATAAATCAAATCTGTTTCTCTCAACCCAAACACAACCTTCAAAGATGACTGACAATTATATTTTTATTTTCTTAGTTCATTTTTTGAGTATATATTGTCCAAAACTTTTTAGTTTTCAGTCAAGCTTGATCCTTTTTCCCTTAAAACCTCCATTTGTCCATTTTAAGAAAGATTAGTAATAGCGAGAATCTAAAGCATTTAAATTATGGTCAATCAATTATTTTCACATTATTAAAAATGTCTATGTGTCTTCCTGTTCTGTCTTTCAAGAAAATCCACTATTCTCTCTGCCTTTTGTGCTACATACCACATCCACAAGGCAAGATCTCCACCACAGCAAGTTTCCTGTACTCAAAGCAAACTGAGACTTTATCCACTTGATTCCTACCCAGAGACACAATCCCTGTTTCTGAAATGCAACTTGGCTAAAATCACCAGCAGGAAAGTATTTCTCAGACTATATTCACTTCTTCTGCAGCCTTGCTATAATTTTCTCAACCAGAAAGGGTGTTTTCAAGAATTGAAACATCTGGTTTCTATAAATATTCATTACATTTTATAACTTAAAAGCACGGTTTTGTCTGTTCTTGAACTGAAAAGCAGTCAACTTCTCCTTTACTTGAAATATCACTATATTTAAAATCACAAGTTAATCTTAGATATTAAACAGTGACTGTCCTGCCTGTTCAATACATCAAGCAAGTGAAGTGCTTGCTTGCCTGGTAAGAGAGATTACATAAAAACAATTCTTAGGTTCATGTATTAGCATATTAAAATTACTGAGAGTTTACTGATAATTATTTTTATTTAGCCATACTGTCTTGGTACACTCCCAAATACATAAAAATTAATTACCTGAAACATCATATCTTTGTAATTTTAACCTTTTCATGCTTCAGTACTTTTCGGTGACATTTCTTTTTTTAAAAAACACTCTACTTATCAAGACATTGCATATGGGAGACAGCCAATCAATCACAAAAATGGAAAAGATAGGGAATGTCATAACAGAAGCCTTAAAACACCTTTTATGACTCCTTATCATGCACTAGCGGATAATCAATAGCTTATCAAAGCAGTCCATTTGACTTTGCTGGAGGAGTCATTTCCATACAGTTAATTCAAAATCACCAAGTCAGGTTATAAAAAAGCCTACACTACTAAATCTACTGCGAATAACACTGTTTGTTTAACATTGTCCATTATCTTGAACTTAATATCAATCTGATGACCTCTGTATGGCTGCAACTAAAGAGAAAAAAGGTACCCCCTCCCCCTCCAAAAAAACCCCAACAGAAATCCAACAAAACCCCAAAACAATCAACCAACGAGTTTATCCTTAAACATTAATGAGGGAACTGAATCCAAGAAGGGATTTTTTTTCATCACTTTTGAATTGTTTTCTGACTTCCAAAGCAATTCAAGATTATCAGTTCATCATGCATCTATGCTTAAATTTAATCAGAAAAATGGCTGTCTGCTTCTCAGCTATACTGCAAATAACTTGGCCATAACAGTTCATCTTTTTAAATAGAAAATACACTGACACAACTGCATACATATCATGAAAATCAATCTTCATTTTCCCTTTCCTAATCCGAGTTTCAGGTTTTACCTAAATTGCTAATGAAAAATTAATATCTGAAAATGGGTCAATTTGCTCATCTTTCAGCCAGTGGTAAAAGGAGTATTCAAAGCCTCAGACATTAGAGGCACTCACTTCTAACTTACTGAACAAGCAACAATCCAAGAATGTATAGATACAGCCATGATTTTTAAAGCACTTCTCTGGTTAGTTCTTGTAGCATGGCTGAAATGACATCATTGCCCTATCTACCAAATAGTTTATGGCTAGTAAATGCATGGGAACTCATTCATCTTACAGCCCAACAGTTGACACCACATGTTATCTTTCACCAAAGATTTAGTTAAATTAAACCCAATTGCTAGGCTTTTCTAAATAAATAGTTTAAGACAAAATACACAGATAAAAAAAGTACATAAACCTTTTAGTAGCAAACAAGTTTGCTAGTGCTATTTTGTCTAACATTTTCTCAGATAGAGTAGTATTTGTAAAGAAAAGGCAAATTAATTATGGCATTAAATATGAGTTCATACAGAAAGCTGGACAACATATGTCTACACTTAAAACCAAAAAAGGTAACAGCCTAGACTACAATGTATGAGAGGCCTGATTTTCTGTGTTCTGGAGCTACTATATTCATTAGAGAATGGCTACAGAAATTATAAACAAAATAAAAGCTTTTACCCTTAATCATTTATTTAATGACAGTATAGAAACTCTGAAACAATAGCTGTTGATCTTCTCAACTAAACATTTATTTAAAACCAACGCATATTTAAGCCCTGAAACCATGCCATAGAAAGAACACATGGGTTTATCATTGGTAAATGTAAGAGGGATCCTCAGGCAACAGAAATGTAGTTAAAGTCAAAGATAAACAAAGCACGGTTAATAAGGACTTTGTTGCATTCCCTTGTATTTATTCCTGAGAAACACATATCTGAAATCAACACTAAGATCGGTTTCTTATATAGGAAGGGATAAAGAAACAGATGTGTGAGGGGGAAACAACAAAAACTTCTAGACAAGAGAGAGACATGGAACAAATGTACTGGGTTAGGCATCAAGAAGTGTCTCTATAAACAGCCAGCCCACCTTCCTAGAGTGTGCCAGCATACCTCTAATTTCAACATGAGTCTCAACGTCAGGTACCATTGCAGAGCTAGACTCTGCCTAGTCAAAATGCAAAGTCACTTATTTCCCTACTGAAAATATTTGTATAAAGAGAAGCACGTAGTTCTCCTAATGATGAAAGCTCTGTTTTCTCAGGAAGCCACAAACCCAAGCCACACTTTAAGCATTCAATTATGCCAGCAGACATAATTGTGCTCAATCATGGTCTAATTCCAGGATGAAGCATAAATACCATCCCCTACAAGAGCATTTAGCATCAGTCTCCAAAATTGGACAGCATCTATTTTGCTGAGAAAGGAATAATTAGAAACAAATTAAATCTCAAATAATTTCCTGATGTTCGATGCACATAAATCACAGGCAGCACTCATAAGACTATATTAGAGTAACCAAAGGCTCCAGTAGAAGATTCCAAATCTTAATAAAAATAAAGCAAAGAAAGGACATATTGAGATACAATTGTTTCAGAAACTAACTTCCTAAATTGCCCATGAATATCTTCAGTTTTAAATGTATCATATCTAACCAGCTTGACTGTTAGTAGTGGTTAATTCACCCCCATGCACATTTGACTTTAAGCAGTCATGCTTACAAGAAAAAGCAAGAAAGAAACCACTTTCATCAGAGGTAAGTATTTCTGCTATTCTATGAGATTTTACTCTTCCCACAGGTGAAAGAGGCAGCTTCCTTATATGTTGGAAGGTTTCATTGAAGTTAATTTAATCACAAAAATGCCACAAAAATCTTACTTAGCATCTATAAAAGCATCTGTATGGACACTTGGCAAGTTTCTCTCAAACCTCAGGAAAGGTTATTTGGTTTTAGCTTGCACAGTAGATGCCTGCACAAAGTGTCTTTTGTGGATATGTATTTCCCACAACACACATAAAAACCACTAAAAAAATCCTAGAACATTTTGATTACTATCCTTGACTAATACGTGCTGTTATAGCAAAGGTGGGGAGATGCTGGTTTCAGAAGTTTCAGATTTTACTTATTTTGCAGCAAGTTTTATATTAACATTTATCTATGAGAAAATTTCCATAAGGATTTATGTTTGGAAGGAATTGGGATCTGTACTGTCAGATAGCATGGAGGCGCAATGAAATTATGTCAGAAAGAATTGTTTAGTGCTTGTAATCCTCAAGCCCACAGGTAATGAAAAACCAGCACATCCTCTGCAATGTTGATTAGCTATAAATAAGCATAGACCTGACTTGTATAGAGCTGATAAAACCTAGTTACTAATGAAGTATCCTGTGTTTCCAACAACAGCCCCACCCACTGACCAAATTACTTCAGTCCTCCACCAAATTCCTTTTTAATTCTCCATCACAATAAAACTAGTCTTTCCTGTGCTGCTGGTTCCCTCCTACAGCATTTCCATTTCTCACACACAAAGAATAATCCATTTACTCTACATCTCACAGTCTCCCTTCTGCAACAGGTGATGGTGCCCAAAAGGTACCATTAAAGGGTCAGTCCCCAACACCCAAAACAATAAATGCAAAGAACTGCTAAACAGCAATACACCAGAGAATGTGGTATGAAAGTTATTTTACTGCAGCCAGTTACAGGACATCACTCTATGATGCTGAGCTAGAATGCTGCAGGGGAATGGGAAGTAGCTTGGAGAAAACCTATTGTGATTGCCATTAGAGTTTCAGCAAGAAATGAAAAGATAAAATGTGAGTTTTAAAAATCACCTGTCATTTTTGAAGTAACTATCAGTCTGATACAAAACACATTTTCACCACTAACTGAGAACTTTACAAGCAATTCTGGATTACAAGTAAGATGCACTTCCTGACAAGATACCTTGAAGATTTGATGCATTTACAGCGACTTGGTGCTGCTGCACTGGACAGTACCCATGAATACAGACTAAACAGCTGGTTGGGACAACAGGAGGACATCCATTGCATTGTGCTCCACCAGGCAGACAGCACTTTCACACCCTGGACCCAGTGCTGCATCTGGCAGGCTGACTGCATCCTGATCGTGGGGCTGGGAGACCAGGAGCCAACTGCTGGAGAGCTGGAAAGGATGCTGGAGAACACTGTGGTCCGAGCCCAGAAGAAACTGATGCTGCTTCATAAGGAGGATGGGCCTTTCCCTTTCCAAACTGTGGAATGGCTCAACATGCGGAGCTGGTGGTCTGGTCATCTTCATCTCCATTTTCCACATAGAGTCTTTTCCAAAAGAAGCCTTTCATCACCTCCCTATGCAGGGTCTCCAGAGACCTCTAACAACTCCTATCTATTATGGCTATATAAGCCACAATTCTTAATATCATGGTGGTTTATAATGCTTTCCATATATGAAAATCAATAAACTCTTTTTGTCCCCTGCATGAAGTATTCAGAACTTTCCTCAATGTTAGAAAAAAAAAAAAGTAAGAAAAAGTTAAGTGGTCAGAAAAGACTGTGCTCAGTATTAAATACAGAACGATCTAAACTTTGCAATTAAAAATACTGTAACTCTTGATTTCTGTGACAGTACAGCAACTCAGTTCATTTCACTTTACCATCAAAAGTCTGCAGTTTCCACAGTTTCAAAACCATGTTACAGGATGTGTGCAGTGCTCTTCAGGGAGGACTTGCTTCCCCACTGCTCAAGCAGGGCTTTTACCATGCAGGATTACAATTCCACCTCTTAAAAGTTCAGTTTTCTTTCCCTGAAGCAAAACTAATCTAATTAAAGAGGTCCTTCTTGCTAATCCAAGCTTGAGGGCTTCTAAGGGTGCTTCCTGCTCTTCAGTGCCTTTGTGTCTTTTTTTAACTCCCTCAACCACACTGTTCTTCAGACAATTTTTTTACTTTTTTTTTTTTTTAATCTTTTTTATCTAGTAGTCTTTTGCTCAGATCCATCTCCTTGAGTCTCTGCTCAAGAAGACAGCTGAGCCACTGACTTTGTAAGGGTCTTGCTGACAAAACTTCGAAGGATACTTAGGATAATTAGCACAAAAATAAATATTTTCCATGTAGAAAGATACATCAGTGGTGAATTAATAAGCAATGTCTCATAATGCAGCTAGGTATTTGAAGTGTTGAATCCTGAATTAGGACAAAGAAAGCCTCATTGGTGTCATGGAGTATATTAGTGTTCATGTGGGCTGATAATTACCCTATGGAACCTGATAATGAAAAGTTTGTTGCAAAACTAGTCCAGCAATTGATTAAACAAACTTTTACTGCTAATTGGCTTCTCTTCTTTGCCTGATAATGGAAAGAAATGGAGTACAGAAATGGACAAAACTTTCAAAAAGTGAGTATGACAGGAAAAGACTGAAGGGGAAAGAGTGACCAGAAATTATCTTTCCAATGTTATGAGAGATTCATGAGGTTATATTTTTTTTAGCTCTATTTGATGGCTTGCACATCCCAATAGTAAATACTAATTTATTGAAGTATTTTTGAAACAATTTAAAAAAAAAAATTACTTGCCAGATTTGATCAGACACAGAAACACTAAGGCAAACAGAAAACCATGTAACAACGAAACCAACAAAACCCCAAAATCAACCAGCATACAACACAGGTACTCTTGGAAACTGAAATTCAGAGCACAGGAGCACTCTGCTCCTCAGTGGCACTGCACAGCGCAGATGTGAGGCCGACTGCTGTGCAACTTGCTCGACATCTTCTCATGCTGTAGTGGCAGCGGATACAGAGAGCAATGACTTTTGTAAGCGTATAATCTGTCCGTTCAGTATCAGGCCTCTGTTTCACAAGCCCACTGGCTTCAGCTCCTCAGTAACAGCTTCAAAACCACTGGCTTTGGATGCTGCCATACCACAAAGTATCCCCAGAAACCTACCCCAAGAGCTTTCCAAATCCAGGCTGTTCCCTAGGGCTGATCGAGGCCCTGCTCTGCATTTCCCTGCAGGAGTGCTCACACAGTAGGATGCCAGGTAGAGCTGTGACTGCCACCTCTGCAGCTTCTGTACAAGGAGTGCAGGTACTAACTACAGAAATAGTATGGATTCATATATGTATGTGTCTGAATGTGTAAATCTATATAAATAGATGTGTTTTTATATAAACACATGAAACAGAGAATGCCACACCTTGGTTTTGTCCAATGAAACACTGCAAAATTCAGCATTTAATGTATAATATAACCTTTATTCTTTGTCCTCTAAACTCTTGGAAACTTACATAACAATCGTGCTTTAATTATGACACCGTTTATAGACATTTAAAATGCATCTTAATTTATAAATATTTTACATTTGGTCCATAGAACAGGTTGCAATTTACTAAATAATACTGTACTCTTTTAAACAGGCTCTGTATATATTTTTGAATATGTATATATTACATATATATTTTTATATAGAGATAGATTTGCTTGGTGTTCAGATATTTCCTTATTGCAAAAAGCTTACATGATCATACAATAATCTTCTCTTTCAGGGCAAGTACTACAAAAAAGATACAGCTATTCACAGTTTACACACAGTAGTTCTACAACACTAGTTTGTGCTATATGATACGTTTGTACAGCTTTTTGCTAAAGAGCAGGTCTGTCAAACATCGGTCATAATTGTTTACAATCAAACATTAAATACTGCATTTGTCTTAGAACAACATGGGACTTGGTTACATTAAACAAGAAAGAGGAAGTTGGAGTTTTTATCCTTAGTCTAATGAAAGTCACAATTAGAATGTGTATGGATCATCTGGGATGTTGGTGTGGGATGCACAGGTTTCCTCTAAATCCCAAAGACTTACAGGACTTTTGCATTTCAGCTGTAGCTGTTTAGGATGTAGCTTAGGTCTCATCGTATTTTACAGTTGATCTATGTATGAAAGAGTTTAGAATCTACCAAACATACTCGGAGATTTTATGATATCGTTTGAAATACATGTGTATTATATATATAGTATTTCTACAATGATGTGCTTGACATTCTGAGAATAATACCTTATTGCAAGAATATGGTTGTCACCTTCAGACAAAAACAACGAAAAACCCAACATTCACAGTTAACATGTTTTTCACGTAGTAGTTCTACATAAATTGTGCTATCTAACATTGTACGTTGCACAAAAATCTGCTGAAAAGCATGTTTCATTGCACAGTTCTCTCACAGTCATTTACAATCAAACACCAACCACTGCAGTTTCCAGAATCCGTTGTGTCTGTCGTATAGCTGCCAAACGAGAAACACCACACGGGGCTGGCCATGGCATTTAACACACAGGGGTTCACTGGGAGCGCCCCTCGGCCCTTCTCCCTGTGTGGCAAATGCCGACCGAGCCCACGCTGCGGACTCTTGTAGCATGGAACCAACCTCCCTCACACCTCCATCACCACAAATAATAGGTAAATAAAAATAGAACTGTTCTCAAAGTGCTATCGAGCCGTATTTCATAATTTGCTTATTAGAAACTGTTAAAGTCCTTGAACAGGTTCAAAAGACCAGTTGTGGACCAAAGCCTAAGTTAGAGCTGCAAGGACGAGCTTCACTCTTGAGGCCATTGGTTTGGTTTCTGTTTTGGTGGCAATGCCATAATAGTAGAATCGTAACAGCATGATAGAAACTCAAGTACTCTGAGCTCGAGTTGCAAGTACTTGGTATTTCTCTTACTCCTGGGAATCTTTAAGAGCTCTTGGATATTATATTGCTATGAAAGACATATTTTTGCCGCTAGCATCTGCGGCTTGTGTCGCATTGGTTCACAAAGACACGCTCTTTTTCATCAGAAACAGTATGTGGACTTTAAAAGACATTTATAATCTTATTGGAAAGGTATCCTGAAAGAACAAGTGCAGGCAGCACTTAGAGCAGTGTTGTGCTGGGCGGCCAAACAGCCACGGGACTCAACTGCACTAGGAAAGTGCGTAAAGGAATGTGTATAGAGGAATGTGTCTGCTGTTAACTGAAGGAAGACTCTTCCCCTCCAAATGGCCTCGACTGGAACCAAGTTTAAGGGCAGACTTTCACTGGAAATCACTGGTTTACAAAATACATCATTCTTTTGTACAAAACAACTCCAAACTGAATTTTACTCCTGTAAAGTCAGAAATAACAGTCTTGGGATTGAGCGGTAAGAAAGAGTGATAAACTACTAAAAATCAGCAGCACGAAACTTCAAATAGTCCTGCTAAAAGGTAGATTAAAAAGGTCTTGGCACATCAATTTACAAATTCCAAGATATGCAACTATTATTGTGGAAGGATAAAAACATTAACAGTCTATGGGTTGCCAGAGAACACAGAACACTCAACGTGTGAGCTCGCGCAGTGGTGGATCATGCCCATGGCTATTCCCTTGTGGTGGAGATGACCTTTTGTCTTTTTTTTTCTGGTTTTTTCTTTTTTTTGCCACTAGAGGTAGGTAATTATATTCTCGGACAGGAATTTGTGGTCATATTCAACCATATTTTTTGTTGTTCTGGAGTTGTCTTGGTGCTTCGACAATAGAGAAGTTTAGATGTAGGCTTCTTTGTTTGCAGAGTTGCTCTGCTGGGCCTGGTCTGGCCCGTTTTCAGGGTGAGTGATGTCTTCACTTGGCTGAATCATCACTTGGATGCGCTGAAAGAACAATAAATGTGAGGCAGGAAAAGAGCTAAGGGGTTTGGGTGGTTGGTTTTTAAAGGCGACCCGAACCACTTCTGCCCAGGAATTAGAGCTAACTTCAGGTTAGATATAAGGAAGAAGTTCATGACTGTGAGGGTGGTGAGGTGCTGGCATAGGGTGCCCAGAGAAGTGGTAAATGCTCCATCCCTAGCAGTGTTCAAGGCCAGGTTTGACAGAGCCTTGGGCGACATGGTCTAGTGAGAGGTGTCCCTGCCCATGGCACAGGGTTGGAACTGGATGATCTTAAGGTCCTTTCCAACCCAAACCATTCTATGATTCTATGAAAAAACTATCATCTCCCAAGGGACCAAAAAGGCAGTGAGCCACAAGTACTAGAACCAGGCTTAGCCATGTTCTGGTCATGACAGTGAGATAGCAGACCACCTGCAAAGCAGGCTATGCCCCCAGCATTCCCAGCTGAGCATGCCTGAGGAACAGAATCAAGGACAGGCCATGTGGGGCAGAGGCGGGACCACAGAGAGCCACAGGCACAGCACAGAGCCTGCAGCAGGGACTCAGAGCTGGATTGCAGACGTGATGGTGGCAGCCCCAGGGAGCAGAGGGGACGAGAGAGTGTTTGGCAGCAGGTTCTGGGAGTTACTGCCTCCAAGGATACAACAAGTGAAGTAGACTTGTAGTTAAGATTGCTTTGCTTCTGTTCTGTCTGTCCTAGTCCTTTTGTGTTCTCCACTCCGGAAGAGTACCTGCCTAGCTTACACTTGTATCTAGAGCCCAGTTTTTATCATCATGTGGTAGGTTCCTTCTATTATCTAACGATCATTTGTCAATGCTTCAAAAATGAGACCTTCACCCGCAGCAAGACTGAGATGAGGAATTTTTACTGTGGTCTTGCACAACTCTGCCCAAGAAGCAGCTGTATCTTAGGGCAACGGTTCTCTGTTTGCATGTAACCGTTTCCATCAAACTAAAGGAAAGCTGCTCACAGTGCAGGGGGTAAGGACAAGCAGGGGAAAGAAAAAGACACCGAGTCTGTTAAAATCTGCTGAAGACAAATACTTGGCTCAAGGTCTGAGCATTGCTCGTCAATTCTGCTTAGCATCACCTGTCCCTTTGCAAAGATGGCTCTGTCAGCTGACTTTAGAATGTTCCTGAAACTGTGACAGATTCATTCTGACAACCTTTGGCTCCCACAACCACAGAGGACAGGGATGCGCGTTTCAACCCTTGTGCTGGAAAAGGGCCTGTTACAGAGAGGAGAGATTGGCTGAGAGGGAAAACTGAGGACGCACCCAGCTTAAAGAAAACAAAGTGGTTCCTGGGCAGTGTGTGGGGTCAGTAACTTCATGACCAGCTCACATTCCTTGAGCAGCATTTCTCCAAGGACTCTAAACCAGATTTAAGCCATACTACCCATCTCTTACGTGGGAAGTGTCGTCTCCTTTTAACAGACAGAATAAGGAATCTGGGAGAGGCTAAAAGCACAGTGCAATGGGAAGAAGGTCTCTGATGCTCTTCAGAAATAACTGTTCACAGAAATCCCTCAAATAAAGACTAAAGGGAAGGACAGCAGAGTCATAAAATACACTCCCCAGATTTTACATGTACTTCCTCTGAGTTGCAGCAGAGCAAGGCAGGGAGTGTAACTTAAACCAGGTGTAACTTACAACACATTGCAGGGAGATGCTAAATAGGATCACTGTGAGCAGACTTATGGAATGTGAGTTATGTGGGTTTAGTCCAGTTTTCAGCTTGATTCCAATTCCTTAGAGCATCACCTGCCTTGACACATGCCAGTGTGGCTTGTGTTAGTAAGGTCAAATCTACACACTTGTAAACTGCTACTTTGGTTTCTGGGTGTAAGGACCTGGGTTGCAAAGCATCTGGAACTCAAAGCCCAGAGATAAGGACACTTGATGCTATGAGTTGTGTTTAACAACAGATGGTACAGACACTGCCTTGTCTTTGGTCTGTTTGGCCCTTGGTTTTATGTTTTTCAGCTCAATGTGAATTAACTGGGCTAAGCAAATGAGGCCACAGGAAACAGACAGTAGAAAAGACCTGCCCAGCAACCTCTGATCAGTGTGCACAGGTCTCGCCTGTGGAAATCATGCAGTCAGGAAAAAGAGAGACTTACCTGTTTTAAGGAGCCTTTCAGGGTTAGAAACATGTATGCCATATAGCCTGGGATCAGCACCATGGAAGACAAAGCCATGAACCAGCCAACCCCTTGGCCCCATTTTGGGAAAACGTAACTTCCCATTGTGAGTGGAGTCATTTGGACAGCACTGAAGAGAAAGACTCCCTGCAAAATACAGTGGAAAAGAAGATTTGGATGAGATTTCCAGAGTGTTCTGTTCAAGAGTTTTTCTGGATTGACTTTTCCATCGAGGCAAGGATCCTCTGATCCCTGGTGATGGTCGCTGGGCCCTGGCTTGTAGGGGAGGCCTGCAGGTCACTCTTCCAACTGGAGGTTGCAGCAAATAGGCAAACATCAGTCCCCTGCACTGACCACTTCCCTGCTCAGTTAACCTTGAGTCTGGGAATGTGTACATGGAATGGAACTGTTCGTCTGTTTCCAATAACTTTCTGATTGGAATAATGGTATCAGTACAGCTGTACTGTGCTGGCCAGCAATGCACTCCTGGAGGCTCTTTAAAGCCTGGCTCTGCATTGACATCTCTAATATCAACACCTAAGAGTGCTTGGCCCAGAGGCTTTGATATTGCTCAGATCCTCTGAACAAACTCATACTGGAAACCAAGGGCAGTCAGAATGGAACCTGTGGTTCAGTAAGTGGATACAGATTTGTCTGTGTAACAGATCCTAGCCTATGAAACTCAAAAACCACTCTGAATTGTTCAGCAATTGTTTCCCAAGAAGCCTCTTAACAGAATTAATCTTCATGCTTTAAGTTAACAACTCTATTTTCACATACATAACCTGCATCTCAGATTATCCAGGTACGCTGGTAGGGGGAATCCACTGGTACTAGTAGAGTCTTCAGATCACCTGCACAAAATCAGAGGGAAGGGGGCTATTGGGAAAGATGGGGGTCCTGGGGAATAACACTGCACACCCATGTACACTGCACCACTGAGCAGCACCCGTGGGTTGTGTTTGTGTTGGTTTCACACAGATGACCTGCAAACATGGTGTTTTTAACTGTAAGTTCCCAAGCAAGGCTCCTATCCTGGCCCGTTCCATCAGGGAAACCTGAGCTGAACCAGTGAAAGAGGAAGCTCATTCTGATCCCAGGTTCAGGCATTGTGCAGAACCCATTCCCATAGAGGAGAATGGAGAGAGGCAGATTTTATTGGCACATCACTACACTGGACAGCAAATTCCATTGAAGACTTTAAAAGACAGAAGAGATGGGGTGGGTTTTTATGCACAGTGTTGGTCATCTGCCTGCTGTCCTGCCCAGCAATCTTTGATAGAATAAAATATCTAAAATCAACAGAATGCAGGGTTTTGCCTTCCTGAATGCCAGTTTCCAGAAACATGAAAGCTGCCTTCACCTGGGTAGAGATGAATCAAGGAGCCCTCTGTATAAACTCATTTCTATGCCTCTCTTCTATTATATGGAGCTACCAGAGAAACATCAGTGAGTGGGAAGAATTGCGTCGTGGGGAACAGTGTCTACTTGATTACAGGTTTTCAGTATTGCATTAAAATTATGTGTAGTAAACTGATTATTTCAAAATGTACTGTATGGGTTTAACTGGACAAAGACTGGGATCGGGAAGAGCCCGTACTGTGGTTTCCAGTGCACAAAATCCTCGCAAGGTTTGCCAGAAAACCTGGTAGCAACGTAGTTTGAGCTGAATCCCACGAGAGAAGAACATCAGTGCATAACCCCAGTCTGTTACCACAATAGTGCCTGTGGAGGAATCCAGTTTACAAAGTGTGGGCATTTCTGTACAGATGAAAACTCAGACTTCAGGGAGATTGCTAATTTTTGTCTAAGAATACAAGAAATGGGCCATGTTTGTTTCTTACATTCTTCTGTCTCTACCAGTCAAACTCTTGACTCGTTACCATTTCCAGGGCACTAATACAAGTCTTGCAATTGCACAAGCTTCTTGTCTTAGGGCACAGGTTTCCTTTAGTGACACTGGGTTTTGCCTATTGCCTTCAGTGGAATTGCTCAAATCCTTCAAAAGGGAATGAGGTCAGAGTTAATCTGAACCTGTGGGGATGGAAATGACCTCACTGTAGTACTCAGGCCACCTTATTCACATCCTTTGAATCATATAATAAAAGTTGGTTCCTTACTGCCACAATGATAGGAGTGAAAAATGACCAGCAGAGTTTCCACCAGATGCAGGGTCTGTATCCCACCATCTCTTGGATGTTGTCATAAAATCTGTTAACACCTAAACAGGGAGATAAGGAACAGTAAAGAAACGTGTCAGGTAACTAAGTCAGTTGATGGCTCAGTGGTTTTGAGAGACACTCTCATAAATGACGAGGTGTATTTGGAAGCTCTACACAGACCCCAACAGAACTTTTCACCTGTCTGAATGGGAAAGAAAAGCGCAGCTGGGAAGCACTGAGAATCATTTGCTCTCATTCCAGCACATCGTAATTAGTGACCAGCAAACTTCTTCCCATGAGGAAGTCTGTACATCTGATGGTCAGATGCAGCAAACACACTTGTTTCATTTCAACTCTAAGTCTTCTTAGAACAAGACATTTAGAATGATATTTTACCAATTCAATTGAAAATAAAACAAACCCATCCTTGTGTTCAGCAGCTTTCCCCTGTGTGGCTGTACACACTCCAGAGCTGTGTATGGAATCGGAGTGGCCCTTCTGCTGCTGCTGTTACCTACCAGCACTCCAGCATCTTCTAAAAATAAAGAATGCCTTTATTTTTATCTGTGATTTCTTCATTATTTAGCTGGTGTATTTTTCCATTCCTGTTTGCTGCATTCACATGTGCTATCTCTGAGCTCAAAAATGCTGTTCTATCCTCTTAAGCAGAAGGACTTCACTTATCTAGCCCTGGGTCAGTTTTGTCGTATAAACTGAAGTGCCTTAGTAACCATGGAGTAGGTCCTTGGATGAGCTAACACAGAACTAAGGTCAAATGCACAAATACTCTGGCAAGGATATGATACATATTCATCAATCTTTGCACCCAGAGCTTGACAGTCCAGACTTCTGGATATTTTAGGGCAATTATGAAGATACAAGTGATGAAGGAGCCTGGCTCTCACTACAAGGTCCTAGAGTGACTGAGTCATTTCTGGTAGCTGCACATTACAGAGCTCAAAAGACCCAAGTCACTATGTCAAGAACAGCAGTAGCTAACACCTCGGAATGTCCAGGCTTTCCAAGGAAGGGGGACAGGAAAAAAAGAGGGAGATGTCACCTATTTCATATTCCTGAAAAGCTTAGTATTCAGTGACTTCCAGGCTTATACATGGGGTGTCTTAAAGAGGCAGAAGGACCTTCCACAAGGCAACTTTGAGTGGAATGACATGCATATGAAATGAGAGCACCTTCAGTTCCACCCTCAGCGTGGCAACACACACACAAGAACAAATCAATAGATGAATTACCCTTATGATGTGCAAAAATTATGGGAAAGAGTAAAACCATTGTTTACCATAGCACCAGGATATCGAGATGCACTCAAAGAATACAAGGAACAAGAGACTCATTCCACTGGCAGAGTAGTAGTCAAAAAGCTTAAACACGTAGATTCCACCCTAAAACATAAGGAGGAAGTGTTAAAATAAGTAGCAAGAGCTCCAGTTTCAAGAAAGATTAAAATGCAAGCTACAACCTACCAGTGGCAAATAGGTTTGGGACATATTAATGTATATGAAAGTGAACAGGTTGAGAGCTTGTGACACTTGAGGTCAATACTGACAAACGTTAGATTACTGCTGGAATTCAGATAACTGGTTTAATTTCACTTCACTCATTTTTGTTCAATAATTCAGTTATTTCTCTCAAAACAGTTTGCAGTCCAGTAGATGTGAGGCAGCACTGGAGGATACCCCGGCAACCCTTTCTTGGGCTGTAAGGCACACTGGAGAGATGTGTGTTTTCTTGGCACCTGAACCATGAAGTAGGACAAACTGCAACCATGGACTTCAGGCATTGCACACTTCAAAGTTACTGCCTGAAGACTTTAGATAGTGTTGATGATTGATAGGTCCCTGCCACTTTAACTTCTTACATGATTCCTGGTTGGAGCAGGGGATGGGAGAAACAGAACAGATGCTGTCCATTGGAGGTAAGACAACCTTCTTCTACAGAACATACCTGAGTGATGTTGGACAGCCCTATCAGATAGGAAACAATGCACACAAGAGCAATGAAGATTTCTCTCCGATTCCGCAGTAACTTTGGAAACTCGTCCACCAAAGCTGTTATGAATCCTTCCACAGTGCAGAACTGCAAGAGAAGTTACAAATAAAATACAATGCAATGCACTACAGCAGCAGGATTACATTTAGGGGAGGGGCTTTCATCACTGGCATAAGGCTGCAGCCATTAAATGATAAAATTCACTTCAGTGGGCGCAGTGATTCTGAATACCTTTGTTTCTGTCTACAAAGATCTCCAGTTAGATTTCTAGACAGAAACCACTTGGAATTCCTAACTGTGAACTATAGCACGATCTGTATGAACACAAAGTGCTTCTTGTTGTGGTAGAAGACGACAGACCTACAGTTAAAGGTTTGACCCCTAGATCCTTCGCAAACTTACTCTTCTCTTTCGTGTGATTTACTCCCATACATGAAAGGCAATAGATAGGAACAGTCTAATCAGATTAGTGGGTGAAGCCTGAAGACACAAGATCGATCCTCATATGTCATAAATCAGATATTCTTGCATTCCCCAGAGAGGATTTTTGCTGAGGATGGGTGCCTGCACACAGAGAGCATGGCCATGCTGCAGGTCTTTTCTGCACGTATATATTCAACATGAATGTTACCATTACGATGGCTGAAATGATGAAAAGCAGATGTAGGTAAAGTTCTATTCATTTCCAGCAGTGCAATCAGAACTTAACCAATAGTTACAGTTGCTGTAAATGACAGTGTATGAAATGTTTCACTGACAGACAGAAATGAAGCAAGCATGACAGCCCGGAGATACAGATTCTCTGTAATAACATCAGACTCCCCTCCTCAGCTGTTAGTTGCCTGGAGACAAGGTCTTTCAAGAATATTTTTGACCCAATTAATTTCACAGTAGTTTCCCTCCAGATCGAGCAATGGGTTTGAATGTCAGGCCCGAAGCTTATGGAAAACCAAAGAAAGAGAAAACAAATGTTCAGCTCCCTTTCATGTTGCAGGATGAAATGCCCTCTTGCTCTTTGTGTATTCTGGTTCACAGGCTGAAGCCAGTGTGGATTTATAGAAAATGATGGATTTTCTCTACTGAAAGCTAAGGAATTGCAGCCAGGCCCCTGTTCCTTCCTGTGCTCTGAGGGTTGTGCCAACAACTGCGAGGTGCTGGTTTGATAGCGGCAGCTGTAGATGAGTTGAACACTTCTGCCCGTGATGGGTCATACACAGATCACCAAACACTGCAGCAGCAGAAGGGACTTCCCTGACAGAGACCTCCAAGAACACTGTGCAAGATAAGACAGAGTGCTTTCCTGGTGCCCACAATACAGCTGCTCTCTGGGTTGAAAGTATTACTGATGAACGAAGGTTTTGTTGGACATGGTCCGTTTGAGTGTATAAAGTGCTTTTTCTTGTGCTGTGTGATGGTTTTGTTCATTTTGCAATAAGGTTTTTTTATATGATTGCATGACTGAATTATTGCATTGTTTCATTTAATCTAAACAGTGACTCTGAACAATGGCTTATCTGGATTTGCAAAGCCTCTACGTTGTGCCCTCCCACTCATCTTCACTTGTCAGATACCGTCTAGAACTCAGCTAAGGCCTGGACCAAGGAACTCTTGATCCTTACCCCGGAAAGTGATTTCAGAACACACTAAGATGCAGAATGTCCTCAGTAATGAGCCTAATGCCCCCTGAATTTGCCCCTGACGTTCATATGCTTAAAATGAAATGGGTGCTGCATCATTTTGCTCTATGTGGTAAGTTCTGAAGTTGCCTTTGTGGCATCTAAATGTTGTCAAGCTTATCCCAGTGTCTCCTACACTGGTGAACATTGCAAAGGTGTTCTTAATACTGTGACTGAACAGGGAAGAGTTCAAAGAAGAAATTTATTGCACATTTTGTATAGGCTTTCCAACAGTTCATGGAAGAGCAGAAGTGTCTCAGTACCAGTCTTTCACTATGCCAGGCTCCTGGAACCACTTAGTCTCTCCTCTCCTTAATACCTCCTATCATTTATGTGATGATTCCTGACACCGTTGTGCACCACTTAGAGCTGGCAGTGCAGAATACAGAGAGGCACCAACCTTGTACCATGCAGCTGCAGAAAATGTCTTTGTTAGCAGTTGTTACACCAGTGTTACCTGACTGTCAATCCCGAGCATAAGCAACATGGAGAAGAACAGTATTGCCCACAGAGGAGAAATGGGTAACTGCGTCACTGCTTCTGGATAAGCCAGAAATGCCAGTCCAGGGCCTGGGGGAGAAACAGGAGAGGAGATGTCAGTGAGACCAACCAGCAGTGTGATTATGTCCTGTCAATGTTTTGGCGTATTTGAATGACTCAGCCGTGAATGCATCATCTGATCAAGGATTTCAGCTTCATCAGTGTTCACTGACCAAGAAGTCAGTGCATGCATCTTGCTTTTAAAATGAACCATCCAAAGCAAACAAAAAACCCAAACCCACCAACCAAAAGGCTTGATGCAGTTCAGAAACTGCTTCTGAGAGACAGCTTTTGTATAGCAAAGGCAAGGAATGTTATCCTGTAGGAATACATCTTCAGGTGCTGATCAGCCTTCTCCCTCAAGCAGTAACTGAGAGCTGTAACCTACTGCTTGGCACCGAGTAGCTCAGAAGAGAAACAAAGGTAGCTCAGAAATGGAGAAGACACTACCAGCATTTATAGCATTCCCATTTGCTGTTCCATTAATTACCTTAAAATAGACATTTGAATAAACTACCCAGTTGTGACCAGGCAAACCTTGTCATTTGTGGTTTCACTAAGTGCTGTTGGGGGCATGGTGTTGGAACAATAGAAATCCTCACTGAGAAAGAAGGAGCTGGTTTTGCTGTCATAGCATAGCTGGAAGCCAGCTGATTTCAGGTTAAGAGGGAAGCCTGCAGCAAACTAACTCATCCCAGAAGGAGAATCAGCGTGCCTCACCTAAGGGGCATCCCATCCCTCAGTTTTCATTAAAGGCAGGTTTGCCTGTGAGCATTGGTTGGACATACAGTGCTCTCAGAGCAGTGAAGGGTTGGCCTTACACACCTCAACTGTCAAAGCGAATGCAATGCAGATTTTGAAGCACTCACAGCTATGATTGGAACGCCTTCCAGTGGCAGTGGTGAGAGCAAAATCAACCTGAGATAAATATGTTCTTAACTTGACTCGGTTACACATTCCACCAAAATGCAGCTACAGCTTTTAATGATATTGTTTGTCTTACAAAGCTGTGTAAGAGATCACAAAGCAGCATCTCGTGGTGCAAAAATGAAGCACCAGTTTCTGAGCTTACACAGAGAAATAGAAGCCTTAATGAAAAGGTCAGGTTTCCAAACACCCTTTGCAGCTCGTGGCCACAGGAGGTGATGGGCATCACTGTTATCTTTGGTACCTTCCAAAGTATTTAGGAGCTTAATAGGATATAAAAACATTGTTCTCCTTGCAGGTGTAGTCATTACAGTTCTATCTGTGTCAAATATCCAAGAGGCTTATTTCACACACCACTGACCTGCCAGAGCAGTTTTGGACAACAGTGTCTGCCATCCACATTGTTTCTTCTACTGTCTTTGTATGTGCCCTTTACTGAAGATTATTCTTAGGTCTCTGATTCTCTCCTTTTCTAACAAAGGAAATACCTCACCAAGGGGATATGTTTGTTGGTATAGTAAGGCATGTTTTGTCCACCAGTGACTTCCAACCAAGCTTCCAGTTATCAGATCCCTCCCTGTGGCCAAAATTGCTAAGTGAGTATCTGGTGCACCAGCTGGGCTAGGGCAGCCATCTGCTTTCCTCCTTTAAGCTTTTTCATCTGCAAGAAAGACAAGGAACTGCAAAGAATAGCAGAATTCCTGCACGGACACCTTACTGCCCTGAGCAAAATGACTTTCACAGTGAAAGTCCCATTAAATCTGGTGACAGCTGTAAGTGTGAGGAGGTGAGAAATGGATCCACCTCGAAGGGCTCAGCCACAAGAAACAGTAAAACGAGTTTAAAAACCCAACTGAATTTGAAAATCCAGGCTCCAAACCCCTCCTGACCATCATTCCTCCTTTCAGTTTGCTTTGAAGAATTCCAGTAGCGTGAGGGTCACCCTGATGTTGAGCTAAGCATGGAAGTCACAAACAGCACTGCCACCCCTTGTGAATGCACGCCTGTGAGTAGCAGTCATTAGTGTTCATTGTGCAGCCCAGATGAGTTTCTGGCTGAGCACCCTCCACACCAAAGCTCTGAGAGCACGAGGCAGGCAGGCAGAGCTCTGCTCAGGGTGAAGTGGTTCTGCTGGTGGTGCCTGCAGAGGGCTGAAATGATGCTCTCCCTTCCGCAGTCAGTCAGGGTGACTGAACTGACAGGGAGCCGAGGAGGGTTTCGAGGGAGGGGTTTTGAGCCATCACATGAAGCAGTTGGATACAACAAACAAACCAAAACCAACTGATGCCACCGAACAACTTATAGAAAAATACATTGGATACCTGATGCTGCAACATCTGCAATAGGCCTCTTTGTGACATTAGCCATGAATCCAACAATGGAGAAGATGACAAAGCCAGCAAACATGCTTGTGCATGAGTTTATGCAGCACACTATGATGGAGTCCCTGAAACAAAGGTAAGGTGCTTTAAGCAGCAGGTAAAGCAGTGCTACCATTCATCAGTATATTCCTGTGAAAAGATTTCATGCTTTTAGGATTTCTCCATTTCATGCTGTCTCTCCCTTTAGTGTAACCATGGTTGTACATCCCATTCCTCGTTAGATGTAACAGTTAATAGTCAGATCTGAGCCTACACTTTATTTCAATGATATAGGTCACAGCAAGACAGAATCCAGCTCCAGCTGAGACAGGAAAGTGCCATGCTAATAAGTGCAGTCATCTGCTTACCTGTAAACATTGTTGTGGAAGGGGTTGTAACTTCCAAGGGCAATCAGTGAACCAAGACCCAAACCGTAGGAGAAGAAAATCTGTGTGGCAGCATCCAGCCAAACCTGATTGCAGGAGACAGGGGTTTTAAGAACCTGTGCCTGCGCCTGAGGAGCAGGTCAGATGTCTGCAAGGGGAACGGGCAGCAGTGAAACTTCTGTAAGCACTGGTGCAATATTTACCTCAGAGTCTGAAAGCTTACTGAAGTTAGGGGTTATATAGAATAAAATGCCTTCCTTTGCTCCAGGCAGCGTTACACCACGGAAGAACAAGATAAGCAGCATAACATAGGGATAAGTAGCAGAGAAGTATACCACCTGATGGGAAGAAACAAGACATGGTAAGTGTGGAAGGAAGAATGACCTGTGCTTGTCAACACTTCAGAAAGTGTTTGCTCCCTAAAAATACCATAGCAGCAACTGAGGCTGACTTCTCAAGTGGAAGCATTTCCCAGTGGAAAGGCTTGGTGTGGGAAGGGGAGTGCCTACTGCAGCATTCCCTTACACCATGGCTACAAAGCAGGTGGCTGTTGCCGACTTCCCTGAAGGTGGAATAGAGGGGACAAAGGGATTTTTGCATTAGGGGCTCTTGCTTTCCATGCTTTGTAGTCAACAAGGGGAGCTCCCAAAAGCCCACGGCTCATGGCACCAGTACCCTGTTCATAGAACAATGTCCGTTAATGTATTTCTCCACCTCTCAGACAGCTGCTTTTGTGTTTTTCACATGCACTCCTCATCTGTGTTATGATAAACAGGGTCCTACTCTCTTGCCTTTTCAAAAGCCCTATAAAAAAGACACTCCGAGGTCAGACTCCAGTGAAACATGGCTGCAGCTCGTCATTTCCCTGCCGTCTTGGGGAGAGGGAAAAGCATTGCCAACAGCAGATGCTGTTGCCCTTTCATTCCTAGGGAAAGGTTTGTCAGCAATATGATTTCCTTTAATTCATTAGTAGAATCTATTTTGCACTCAGAAGCCAGCCAAACTCCAAGAAGCACAGCATGCAAGTACGCCTGTGGCAAGGACCATCTACAGCTCTCAGTCAGCATAAGGAAAGGAGGGGAGTGGCTCTTATATGCAATACAGCTTCAGCACTTACATATCTGAGTCCAGCAAGAGCTGTGCAGTAAATGCATGCTTCTCACTGAAGCCAAAACACTGCATCCTCACTCCACTGCTATCCAGACTAGCTGGAATATCCATCCCGGCAACAAGGAGACATATGGTCAGGCAATTTTATACCTGGCACAGCCTGGCAGTCTGCAAGTGAGCAAGATCTAAGACTGTGGCCAGACCTAGCTACAGAGGAGCCAGCTTTCCAAAACTATGGTGCTGTATCAAGACAGATAGAAAAGAAACACTTCAAAGCTGTTCCAGCAAAACTGTCCCAGTGCCTCTTACCTCAAGAATTTTCAGACTATTTGAGTAAAATGGGCATTTTTAATTGAAAGGCATTTACAGTACCTCTCAATCTTACCTTTCCAGTCCAGCCTACCCCCTTCCAGATACAAAAATACACCAGAATCCAGGCAATTGCTAGAGTAATTGCTAGTGGCCATCGGATCTGTCCTGGCTTTTCCAATCCATCCGTCATTTGGTGCATGTTGCGTCTAGAACAAGCCAACAGAATGGTGTATTTGACAACTGATTCAGAAGATAGCGCATGAACAACAACAAGCTCATCCTCACATGTGCTCAGCAATGAGAGAGAGAAAAACTGTCAGCTTACTCCCAGAACTCGACCACGGCACTTGTCATATTGGTGGTATTTGCTAAGGTGTAGTTGGAGAAGCAGCGGTCGGTGTTCCAGGGGTTCTCACAGTGTTTCCAAGGAAGAGTCTGTTCAAGAAAGGGAGAGAGAAAAGCCTGAAGGTTCAAACACTTCTTAAGAAAGCATTACCTTGGGTTTCTCTTTCCTAGGAATGAGAGTGGAGTGGAGAACTACCACACTCTGAGGTCTGCAGTGCACTGATCTCCCTGGGGTGCATGTCTGTCACTGGAGTTACTGAACATGGTATCAGCTGGATGAATCAGATGTGGAAATTTCTCTTCCTCTCTTTAATATATCAGCCCACATGTCTGATACACCTCTTAGCACATGAGAGTACATTGAGTGCATGGCAAGAAACAAGGGCAACAGAAAGGACCTCCTGGAGGTCCTGTTACCTCTTCTTGCACTAGAGGTGATAAAGGATGATAGTTCTTGATCAGAGATTTCCATTTCCCCACCAGGCTGGGGGACAATCAGAAGAATGTGAACTTATTTTCTACATGTGTCCATTACAGTATCTTTCAGAAGCTCTGAGAAGTAGAACATGCTTCCATGTGATAGTCATTAGAAGGAATCTCATTTCGTTTAGATACAACATAGGTATTCTTCTGATGGCTAATCTTGGAAACTCCTCTCACAGAAAATGTTGTATCAGGGCACTGCATGTTTCAAATACAAGGATAAGAGGCTTCAAGGGAATTAGAAGTCAATATTCATCTGACATGAGCCAGCACACCCCTTCCAGACTAGGCCTGACCTTTCCTATGGATAACAAATCTGATGCTGAACAAAAAGGAACGGCCATGTCACTCCCAGGCAGTAATTAATGCAAATCTGGTCAAGAGACAATCCGTTAAAGCCAGGAGCACGCAAGCATGCACAAAACTGGTAGAAAAGACAACAATGGAACAAAAATGCATTAATTATTGAGGTTTAAGTAAGAACGCTTCCTCAGATGGCCAAACCCCCAAATCAGATGAGTCCGACTCAGCTGATGAATCATCCTTGAAGGGAAAAGAAAAGGCAGCTAAAAATAAGGTTAAAAAAGCACAAAAATAACAGCAATGAATGGAAGTTCAGAGCTAATGAAATTAGCTCTTCCATGTGGCTTTTTTAATAAAGCCCTCCACCATTAACACAGATCACAATGATGCTAATTCCTAAAGAGCTGGCATTTGTATCGCTGCTACTGAAGACAAAATTAAACCAGTCATGCACTAGAGCATCTCTCAGGGGAATGGCTGGCCTGTAGCCTCAAAGGCAAAGGGGTACTAGCACCATTGTCAGCGCTGCCAGCACAGGGAGTTGCAACCTGAAGTGAAACTAAAAGGGAAACTAAAAGAAAGATCTGTGGCTCTGAAGGCCAAGATGAGAAAATCCAAATAAATGGGTAGGAAAGAGAAGCCTGTGGCTCCAAACCAACCTGTTATTATGTTTCTCCACTGACCACCTTGGAAAAGAAGGGTTTCCTCACAGTTTTCTATTTATTTTAGTAAAAAGAATGCCTTATCCTACTAATTTCTATGGGTGTTGTGTTAACGTCACACCTTCACAGTGAGACAGGCTCATCAGCTATCCATACATCACCTTGCTTTACATTCAACGAACAATTCCAACCCCCCTCCACCACACACACTTACAGTGGTGAAGGAATTATACAGGTAGTATATGGCCCAGGAAATAATCACAATGTAGTAAATATTTAGCCAAAAGGAGAGGACTGCAGCAGCTAGTCCCACACCTGTAAAGAAAACACAAAGGAACAAGAAAAGGTAGCTTTTAGTAAGAGCTGCAGTTCAGAAGGACAAATACAACACATGGGGCAGATACTATTTACCACATTGTGTAGATGCTAAGTTAAAACTGTAGAAGTAAAAAGTGCCTGTGAAACCTCAGCAGCAGCTGTGACTGTTCACTGCAACACACTGGACAGTAAGATTAAACCTATGGATGACTGAACCACCCCCCAAGTTAACAACCCTCAAAGAGCAGTGCCCACAAACTTCTGGCAGATGCAGGCAAATTGAGTGTGTGTGATAAGACCAGTAGTCATTTACTACACTGATCGAGGGGCTTGATGCTTAGTACAATGCTGTTATGCCATCTCAGACTAAAGAAACATCAGGGTTCCACAGTGAGAATGCCCTGGTCTTCTACTTCACATGGAGACTTCAGGGGGACTTTAAATCTTCAGGCTGGTGACAGTTGCCACATGACACTTTACAGGAGGAAGTGCCCAAAACAATGAGCATAATGCAGAGCAAGGGCTGTACTTTGCATTGTGCCACCTGCCAACAGCAGTCACTCCAGCAGTTATCTGCAAGAAACCCTTTTATCTCTCTGGGTTTTCCCAATAAGACATTTTCTAGAACAAAATCCGCTCTAAACAGACTTAGCCCACGCAATGCTAACTATCAGTCACAGAATGTGAGGTCATTTGTAACTCAATGTGTAACTTGCTCCTCCACTGGGCCAGGAGTCAGCTCAGGAACTCTTTCATGTCAAAGGATTTGGGATTAGAGGGGGAAAAGCAGAGTCTGGGGGGTTTGCAAGACTGTGCAGAACATGGGTTAAACCCTTGAAGTTCCAGCAATGAGAGACCTCAAACTAGCTAAAATTCTAAGTATGAAGTCTTCAGCAATTCAGCATGAAATTGCCATCTTTGAAGTGTCTGCCTTTTGAATGTCAATGAAGAATAGGAGATACAAACCTTGGTGACCTCAAACAAGGCCAGTGTTTACCAGATTGCTGTGAACAGAGTTCTCTACCTGCTCAGACAATGATTACTAGATCTAAATGCTCCTTTGAACAGTCTTTATATGCTTCTAACAAAAAAACACAGGAATACAGATTTTTGAAGGTCAAAAATTAAGTTTGTTGAGTTTCAAACACCTAATTTTTGCTATTTGTAATGGGGAATGAACCATACCCTAACATGGTTCCAAACCGTCGGCTACACCTCAGAAAATAGGGTTTTCTGTAGAAAATGATGGTGTAAGTAGAAATACGACAGGCTAAAGTGACATCCTTGCCCTGTCACTTTGTGCAACTTCTGCAACTTGAAAACAACGGAAGGGTATCCAAATCCCACTGTACCTTTGAACATGGGAGCAAGCTTCCACACTCCAAGGCCTCCTATGGATGTATACTGACCAAGGGAACACTCCAAAAGAAACAGTGGCACTCCAGCAAAAATTAAAGTAAGGAAATAGGGGATCAGGAATGCACCTGAAAAGAAACAAGAAAAAGTCTGTTCCAGTGGAGAAAACCACAACTGTTTCCACTGTTTCTATCCCTATCATACGTTAAAAAACCCCACTTTTTCTTTACTCTTCAGTGTAACTTTTCAAGAGTTAGTGGAAAGCACATGTTCATTTCTGAACCAGCATCCCAAAAGGTGAAAATAAGGAGAAAAATATATCTCCTATCATGTCAGTATTTTCTGTTTAAGTAAGAAGCTAAAATCCCAAAGACTGAGTGTTTTGTTGCCTTCATCTATCCCAGGAGCATGCAGATAGCATAAAGGCTTTAAGCAGAACTGGCTGCTTTCCAGCTGGAGTTAGCTTTTCATGGTGAGCTCAGAGTCAGTATGACAAGCCACATGCAATCCTCTCAAGAACTTAATCCAAAAGAGAGGGCTCTGAAGGGTTGGAGGGCAATGTGCTTTAGTTCTGCTCTAATCCTTTATGGTCTTTGAAGGGCACCTGCCAACTACAATCTAGAGTACACTCTAGAGCAGACCTCAAAGTGGAGCACCACACTCCAAAATGGCTCCAACCTTCCTGGGCACATGTAAACCAAAGCAACCCAACCCAACCCCCATCTATAGAGCTGAAAAAGCTGTTAAACCCAAGTTCTCTTTTACTGGTAAATCTTATGGTGAATTCTAATGCACGAATATATCAGAGGTTGTAAGAACAAACCAGCAAACATACCTCCGCCATTCTTGCCACAAAGGTATGGAAACCGCCACACGTTCCCTAAGCCAATGGCATAACCTACACAGGACATAAGAAAGTCAAATTTCCCTTTCCAAGTGTCTCGGTCTGGAAGATCCGTCTTCTTCTTCTGCACTTTTACTACCAAGGTTTTAGGCTTGTCATTGGTGATGGAAGCATCGACTTCCGTGGAGATCTGTCCGTCTGCCACTTTGGTCCCGTTTGTCGCCATGTCTCTGGGTTTGGCTGGCGAGGCTCTGGCAGCAGCCGGGCGAGAGACTTCGGCCCCAGTCCACGTGGACAGCAGCTTTGCGGCTGGCAGTCACCCCAGTGGGCAGGGACAGCACGGTGCCCTGGAGCCCCACAGCGCTCTGGACGGCTGGAGAGGGAGCCTGCAGTCCTGCACCCGCTGCGGGCCCCACCTGGAAAACACGAGCCACACAATTCAGATCCCTTCAGCAGGACTGGAGCCAGCTTACAAACTGACAGCGCCCAGGGCCCTCGCTGCCCACAGAGCTCTGCATTGCTGGGGGGTCAGCAGAGAGCTTGGCTCTGCCCTTTGAAGTTTTCTTACTGGTTCCATAGGAAAGCAGAGCAGAACTGACACAGCTGCCCAAACCAGTCTCCAACCCACAGTTATTCACTGGCACAGGGTGCCCAGAGGAGCTGTGCCTGCCCCATCCCTGGCAGTGTTCAAGGCCAGGTTGGACACAGGGGCTTGGAGCAACCTGCTCTAGTGGAAGGTGTCCCTGCCCGTAGCAGGGGCTGGAACTGAACGAGCTTCAAGCTCCCTACTGACCCAAACCATTCTGGGAATCTGTGCTTTTTTCCCCTACAGATCTCTTATATGTCTACAGAAAAAAACAATTCTAAAATGCAGCTCTCTGCGTAGAGCCCAGATTGTTTATACATATAAATACATATATGTGTGAGGTTAAGTCAGTGTGGAGGTTTCTACCTAATAGCCCAGTATACAGTTTAAATATAACAGCCCAGAACTTGAGCAATGTAACTATTCCATTTAGAAACACAAAAGTGAATTCTCATGATTATAAAGTTCCTTTATTGACAAGAAGTTGTGGCTATCAAGAAATAGCACTTGCCACCTCTTACAGTGAATTTAAAAAGTTACAAACAGCATGCATTTATCTAAACCACCTCACTCTAGATACTTCTGAAGGAATTAATAAAGCAGATCAAGCAACAGGACTTAATCCTGGGTGATGATGTTGAGTTTTACGAGGTTATAATTCGCTGTTAATATAAGACAAATGTTTCATTAAGCTTATATTCTAACACTGTAAGATGACAGGCTGCAAAATTCCCTCCTCATTTCTGTTTCCTACTGTGGGTTGCATTCTTGCACCTTTTAAAAGCCATCATTGGTACCATATAAATATTCAAAATCTAAAGAAAGGAAGGAAAATGCCAGGAAGCAAAAATGCATTATGAAAAATGACCTGGGATATTTCAGTCAACCCTGAAGCGCGCGTGACTCCTGCAAACTCCCACAGCGCTGCTTCAACTGGAGCCCCACAATGAGCTGGTGTCTATTGCATGTCTACTGTACGCCCATTCACGATCCATTTATTGTCTAGCTCCTCTTCATAACTCCTTTTACCACAAGCCAGTCGCCAGAGATTACAACAAATGAAGTGCCTGCCACCTTACCGCAATGGGGCAACGTTGGCCATAAGGTTATGCAAAGGACAATTGTAGCTACAGATTTGTGTAAAGGGACATTGAGAGTGTTAACCAGTCACTTCTAGTTGTAAACTATGTTAAAAGAAACAGAAAACCCGCACCCCAAACCATGTAAAGACTCTGTTACAAACAGTGCTTTTCTTTAACTTCTCATTTCAGATCACTGCGTGATTAGAATGCTTATTATAAGGCCACATCCAGCAATGAAAAGTTTTCAATTGGAAGCTGAAGAAGAACCAGCAGTAGGTATGCTGGGGTGAGGAGAGGAACACGGATCATGCCTGTAACCTTCCTCTCTGTTCCACTTCCAGGACTCAGAGAGGGAAACTCCATCTGTGTACTTTCCCATCCTCACAAGTCCTTCTGTTACCGGTACCTCCCCTTTTAAAGCTGTGGGCTGAGTTTTCCATATTTCGATGCAAACCTGTCCAATTTTTTTGCCCATAAACCTCATTTCTGGCTGTAATCAGAAGCTGGAGCAGTTCGGGTAATGCATTTCCCTATGTCTGAGGAAGGACTGGTCACCGCGCTAGCAAAACAGGGCTCCTGTTTGAGGCTGGGTTGAGACCCCGTGGAAACGCTGCCCTCCCATGGACACGTTTGTGAGCGGCTGGTGCAGAGCTCGCAGGGACCGCTAAGGGATGCGCAGCTGGCCAGCACCACCTCCTGATGAAGAGACAGAACTGAAATGGTTCCTTTCGGCCAACACCGGCCGTGTAAGGAAGGAAAGAATCATCCCTGTTCTAGTACCTCTACAAACAGGTCCTGCACTAGGTTAGATTGGTGGTGTTGCAGTTTACATTTGGGCTGTGCTTTATCATCAGCAGGAGCTTCCAAGTACTGGAAGAGGCTGTGTTGAGGATGAGTGGAAAAAGAGACTCAAAACAACATTAAAAACCCCCAAATAAACTAAAACTACATAGAGATGTATATATGTATGTCTATGTCTTGTTTGGGTTGTAATGAGGGAGAAACTCACCCTCCCTGCTGGCACTCCAGGAGAGGGTCTATGCTGAATCTCAGAATGGAACAACCAAGTCAATGGGCACATGGATTCACCCCCTCCCATCTCCACACAGGCTCTGGGCACGGAGCCTGCCCTGGCTGTTCCAGCCCTGCAGGCTCAGGGAGCTTCCAGCGAGCACTAAAGCCTCTGTGGAACAAAGCGGGTCTTTTAGAGCAGTGTAAGAGTCCACAACAAAGACAAACCAGAGGAAGTTAGAAAACCTCCATGAATAAAGCAAAGAACCTGGGATTTTGTGAGTCCTCCTGGGAAAAGGCTCCCAGACCTCTTTAGACACTATTGTAAAGCCAAATGTAAGGCTGATGCTTCACCAGGCACCCCAGCGAGCACACACATGGCTATGTCTGGGGGCTGGCAGGCAGTCTGGTGCTTTCAATATTGAAACGATATTGAATACAGTAGTTCAAACAATCCCATGTGGAGATGTGCTTAACTGTCGTCCAGCACAGCCCTTGGCAAGCACCCCACTGCACACACT
Source organism: Coracopsis vasa (assembly GCA_026283785.1). Taxonomy (NCBI): domain Eukaryota; kingdom Metazoa; phylum Chordata; class Aves; order Psittaciformes; family Psittacidae; genus Coracopsis; species Coracopsis vasa. The sequence continues at coordinate 60,602 of JANHGB010048083.1, forward strand.
GTTCTGAACAACCTCGGGCCGTGGCAAGCCCAAAAGCTGGGTTTGAGTGGATGGAGGTGGGGACTGACCTGCCCGACCACGGCTGATGCCATTATTCCATTTGGAGACCATGCTGGAGATTTTACCGGCAGGGATGTCAACGCATGGACATCTGTGCATATATGGTGATACAGCAAATCAACATTGGGAAGTGAAAACATGCCTTCCTTCCATAGGCTTGAAAGTCAGGTTTTCTCCATGCTATGAAAAATCATTTTCCCCAAGCCTAATAACTAATAATAATAAAAAATCACAACAATAAATATAGCCTCTAATCTCAAATCCATACCCTTCACACACAATAATACTTCAAAAACTGTAACTTCGGTACAACAGTCTAGAAGCACCGGTGCTACAGCAGTAACAATACTTGGTAGATGCTCTCTAATCGAATCAGGCAATATCCCACAGCACTGGGATTTCAATTCAAAATCCATCTGACATGGAATAGGACAGAAAGACACTTATGTAAGCTCTGTGGACTGGTTTGGGCGCAGTGAAATACCCACAGTAGCTGTCAGCCAGCAGAGCAGGTATGACACTCGCTGTGCAAGGTTATTGCTTTGTGGGAAGGAGATGGAGGGATCTTTTAAATAAGTCGGTCTTTGCTCCCCCGGTTCCCTCACGCCAACACAGAGTGTGCTAGGAAGGGCACGGCAGCTTCCCACCACATTCCTCAGTGCACAATAGAGCTTCCTTGACTTCAGTTACTAGGGTTGCTCAACCAAGAGGAGAAAGCCCTCTAAAACAGGGGTTTGGATACCATCTGGTTGTCCCGCATCACCACCACAGTAGAGAAGAATGGCCACAGAGAGCCAAGCACACATAGCAGCCAAGGTAATACGCACAACCAGGGAAACTGGAACAAAGAGAGTGCCACTTCATTAATAAAAGCAGTTTTCTCCCTCCTGGTCTGCATAAAAGTGGATTTGAAGGGTTTAGAACGGGCTGCATAAAATGAAAGTGAACAGCAATATTACTATCATCTTTCACAAGTGCTCTTGCTGGTGGCAGCACACAGCAGGTAAATCTCTGTCAGTGTACTACCAGCTTTAGAAACATCTCTGTTCATGATCACTTAAGTAGCAGGCAGCAGAAGGAAAAGCAGCAGCTGAAGCCTCCAGCCTGGGGTGCCTGCAGCGGGCTGTGTGAATGGATTTCTAACAGATCTCTGTAAGTGACCTGCTGGTGTTGAGAAAAGCAGAACACTCCCCTTGGTTATGGAATTTGTGGATGCCTGAAACGTCTGGATCTGGTTCCCACCTCTGAGAATCCCAGCGGGCTGGGTTCAAAGGCCCCTTTAAGACAATATCCCACAAAGTTCCCAGCTGTCGGCATGTATGAAATAAGTGCTGGGAACTGCAGGATTAACACCTGAGAAAACATTGTCTCTTCTGGCACAGCTCTGTTATCCAGCTGCTCTGATATAAAAGACATCAGAACCTCAAAAATAGATCCCTGGACACATCTTTTCCCAAGTCCTGCCCAAAGGGACCCAACAGGGAAGTCAAGGGTAGACTTGAAGGATGGTTCCATGCTGCAGGAAAAACTGCCAATACCAATAATGGCCAAGCCAATATTTTTCAGGGGAAAGCAGCCACTGTGTTTTGAGCAGTAGAGGAAGCCCACCTGAATTAACTCTTTACAGGTCAGAAACCCAACAGGGACACACAAAACCAGTTCAAAGGCATCTTTGCCTTTCTCCACAAAGGGCACACTATAAATATGAAGAGCTCAAATCCGAGATAGAAGGCACATGCCAGACAGGAGGCATCAGACCACCTTGGACATGTTTGCCCCAAAACGTGGCAAATGCTCCATCCCTGGCAGTGTTCAAGGCCAGGTTGGACAGAGCCTTGGGTGATATGGTCTAGTGTGAGGTATCCCTGCCCATGGCAGGAGCTTGGAACTGGATGATCTTAAGGTCCTTTCCAACCAAAACCATTACATGATTCTATGATTCTATGTTTTGCCAGTCCAGCAAGAATTACAGCCTGTACCACTGCCCACTTCTTCTGCATGCTCATGTTTAAGATTTATTCATTGCTTTATTTAGCATATCTGAACAGACATGCCCCATCTCTCTGCCAGTTTCAACACTCGATCATGTTTAAACATCCTCTGTACAGCAGGATGGCAGAACCATGCTCTGTCCAGCAAGTATTCCATGTTTGAAACACACACTACACTGATGGAGGATATACTCCCACCCAAGTCCAGACCCGTGGTGTAAACTGGTGGCCCAAAGACCAACATAATCAGGACAGCAAAGGAGTATCTGGCTCAGCATATGAGACTGGCAGAGGTGATCTCATGTTCATCTGTTGCCAGCTCCTCTGATCTGGGTAACCAACTTCTCCCATTGAGAAGGTATCAAACCACAGAGGAAACCACATCCTTCCTAGGCTGAGGGGGACATTTTCCTCCTAGCTTGGTCTCCAAGTGCTCTGAAAGCATTTTTGCCAGGCAGCTGGAGAAACCAAGGCGAGTCCTGTACCTCAGGGGCCAGGGCCAAGGTCATGCTAGAAAATGAGATGAAACAAATCCAATTGCACCTTGGCAGCAGCTGGGGACTCAGTCTGCCATAGCAAGGGCTGATACACGGCTGAGCTGTGTGGTGCTGCTGAGGAGCTGATTCCTGATGCAATTTCTCCTGTGGGGAGGAGAGGAGAAGTGCGCACGAGGTGAGCCCTGGGCCAAGCGAGTGCGAGTCAGGCAGGAGGGAACGGGTGCATTTTGAGCATCAGCTTCTCCAAGAAAGAAGCCTCTGGAGTGGAAATACAGTTTGTGTCGTGGCAAGACAAAGCCCTGAGAAACAACAGCACAACAGGCCAATGTATTTCTCTCCCTCCTTCCTCCCCACACTGTTATGGGCACAATGGGATCAGGAGGGTGTAGAAATGCTATTGGTGGCTGATAGAACTATCATAGAGTCATTTAGGTTGGAAAAGACCTTTAAGACCATCAAGTCCTGTCACTTGTTATTTGGGAGCAGAGCCCAGCCCCCTCCTGGCTCCATCCTCCTCTCAGGCAGTTGTAGGGAGTGATCAGGTCCCCCCCTGAGCCTTCTCTTCTCCAGACTGAACCCCCCAGGTCCCTCAGCCGTTCCCCATCACACTTGTGCTCCAGGC
>JANHGB010048085.1:0-49802 GCA_026283785.1 Coracopsis vasa
CTGCGAACACCAGCCTAGGACACAGCGGGTTTTGGCATCACCTCCCCGGCCCAGCACCCTGGGACCAGGGATGCTCCCGCAGCTCTGACACTGCCTTGGCTCTGCATACTCCAACATAGGGAGTGATTTGTCTGATTCCCTGTGGTGCACATTGACCCATTTCATGATCTAAACTTTCTTGTATTTGGGCTGTGCTTTGCAAATGTGGCAATTAGAACTTAACATTAATCTCAAGTGAGTTTGAGGTTACACATGGGAAATTCTGCATGGCTCTAATGCAGCAGTTCTTCACACTCTGAAAAAGTGGTAGTTTATTAAGCTAGACTGCACACTGTATACAAGGCTGTTCTCCCATTCCTCTCTCTGTCATCTCTGCCTTTTTACATTGAGCTCTGGAACTACGAAAAGCAAGGAGGGCATAGGAAAAACAAGAAAGCTGAAATACAATGATAACACCATGGAAGGTGACTACTGGAGAATTTTGGAAGATACTCATTTAGTATTCACAATTTGAGAATTCCTTTGGCTCATTATACATTAGAGGCACACACAAGAGAAATGGAAATAAAAAAATAAAGTAAAATCCTGTTTATAGCTTAAGGCATGTTTTAATTTTCAGCTCTGCCTATATCAGCAGTTCAACTTCTATAAATTTTCTGAGAAGTCATAACTAATTAAACCCAAAGAAAATATATTAGAACGATTTGCTTTTCTTATATTTCTAAAGTTAGACCAGTTAATTTGCTTATGTGAGACTATACTGGTAGGCATTTCTGTTTCATTTCTTTACTGATAACACTTGTAAATATTTTTTCTTTTGTGCTGGTTTCAAAGCTATTGCCAGTGGGCAAAAAGCTATTGTAAAGTTTTAGTTCATTGGGTAGCAAAAATGAAAAGCAACATAGAAGACTTTCTGGGCCTAAAACATACTTATTTACTTAGGAGCTGTTTGTGAAACACCAACAGGTAGCAGCATTGAAAGAAATGCATGAAGAACCTATACACTACACACTAACCCACCTATCTGATGAATCTTAGACCAAACTTTTTAAAATCAAAAAATGACCAAAGATGTTCAGAGGCCTGAGGAAGAAAAATGTCTCCTCCTAGGGCAGCTAGTCCTTATTTTCTGTCCTTTGTACACAAAGTCCTATTTTTGTTTCATATGTTGGTTTGGCAACAACACCTGCTTAGGCATTCAACCCATTTACAGTAACAGCACTGCTATGGACTGTACTTACAGTTACCATGTATAATGCTAACTTTCCACTTTCTCAGATACCATTTCTCTCTTGTTACAAACTTGTCTTCTTTACAGGATATTTTATGGAAGGGCAGTAGGAAATTGCAATACTATATAACCATTGCAAACATGCCACTTTGATGCAAAGGAAGGCATTATTAATTCCTATTATGTAGCTGTTTCTTGTTCAAGTTGTGCTGCAAAGCAGGGTTTTCAGCCTGACGTTTTTAATGCCACTTCATGCAACCAAGACATGGTCTGGTATCTGGCATGCTTATTTGCATCTCTTAAGCCCTAAAGCCAGATCGCTGAGCTGCTACAGACATCTTGTGCAATATGGTTGTAGATAAGACTTTTGCACATATAAAGAAGGAGATAAAAAGAAACTTCACAAAGGGAATTCACGCTGGGATGGGATGAATTACTCTCTGGATGCTGCTCTCTTCCTAAATAACTACATGTTATGTAAAACTAATCTAGTTTTTACTTATTTTTCATCTGTGACACAGGAAAAATGTTAATTTGCATCACAGGCATGGGTGGATGAACACATCAAAAATTTCATTTTATGCAGATGCCATTGAACTCATCATGCTCTAGATTTCATAGAAAACCAGATCTCTACTTCTGTGGGTATTAATGTATCTTGTGGCATAACATTAACAAAAGGAATCTCCAAAGAGATAGCATCAGAAAAAATGGCCTACCTTTGTTCTGACTCCAGAATGTTCTCCATCACTGGGCAATTGTCAAAAAGCCACTTTGAGAAAAGTGGGCAGAGGGGAAAAATAAAACTGCAAATATTTTTGTGAAATGAAACTTTTTTCCTGAAGAAATAAAAGGAAAGGTGAACAAATGCTAAGCATTCTTCAGGGAGTTGTTCTTCCTTGAAGATAAGGTAAACTTTGTCTGCTTTCATAAGTCCTCAGTCTCAATTTATTGAAGTACTAGAATGTACAAATCATACTGGCAGTGTTGGGTGAACGTGCACAGCCCCTGCACAAACCCTTATCATCCAGGATATTTACAATAGGCATTGAAGCATCTATGGTACACTGTATATCTTGTGATAAAAAATTCCACAGGCAAAACAGTGCTTTACAGTGCATAAAATTCATAAATGTTCTTTTGCACTTAAGTGAACTGCTCTTTGAGGGTTCAGTCTTTTGCCAGCTCCCTGAAAAGCGTCATGCAACTTCTGAAAGTCTTTAACAGGTAAAAAAATAGGCAGGAAGAGAGAATTAATTTTTCAAACCAAGACAGACTATGCTAATGTGTGTGTCTATGTATTAACGGTTGGGGATATCATAACAATGAAGTATACTCAATGCATTTTCCATCAAACTAATAAATTTTGACAAGTATATCAACCATTCCTTAAGCATCTGGAAAAATATTATGCTTCAGGATTTAAAAAGAAAAAAAAAAAAAAAAGAAAAAAAAAGTACAATTTAAAATTAAGTACTCAAAACCAGATCTAGTATGAAGAAGTTCTTTCATCTTTCCTCTGATTCCCCAAGAGAAGGTGGTTTAGTCTTATATTGCCCAGGCAGATATTTCTGGTTAGGCAAAAAAGTGTAAATTTGAGATATTACACACAAGTGAAAAAAGCATTAAAAAAATTATCTGCAATAAAATCCTAAAAAAAAAGTGAGAAGAACACAGACAACAATGAACTATGTAGCATCTGAACTGTAACATCAAAACACCTCCAGTATTTGGCTGCCCAGGTTTTAATAGAAATTGCAACATTTTTCTGGACAGAACAAATTGTAAAGAGCCCTGTTTTCATTTTAAAACCTTCATAATGTAATTCCCAAGCAAACAGAAAGGCATCTTCCCTGGGTTTCTCTCTAAAATTGCAGGAAATGATTACAACTTAATGCATTTTCTTTGTATAGCAAACAAATTCTATTGCAGCTCTTGTTCTGGCTTGCTTACATGTGTATAGATACTGTACCATTTTGTTGGCTGTTCTCTTGTTCATACTCTGAAGCCTTTACTCTCCCTGAATAGTACTTTGTCAGTGTAAACAAAAACCCAAATAGCAACAAAGAATCTACTATAGCATAAGAATCCAGCCAGTAAGGAAAAAGGTATAATATTCTGTCTCTTCCATTTTTTTAGTTCTTTAAAATGAAAATTGTAAACACCAAGAGAATCCAGAAGGTGATTGAAGAACTCTTAGGTTCTGTTGCACTGCATATTTTGTATAGCGTGGCTCTCTCTTGATCTCCACTTCCCCGAGGGTTTTAAGCTCTTTGTTATGAGGTTGCATATTCAAAGGCTGGAGCTTTAATATTGTGGATTGTTACCGAGTAAAGACACAAGCTCAGGTTTGTGTTTTCATCTCATTTAGAGATGAAAGTTTAACTGGTCATATGATCAACTGTCTGCACTGACACTTTAATATCTGTTTCCTCTGTGGAAGCCATAGAATATTATTGACCTGAATCATACACATGCTGTGACTGTATAATGCTGCAGTCCATACAGGTAAGTAGGGACAATCTATGAAATCTTATGCTTGTGCAAGTCCTCTACATTTTCATCAAAGTGCATAGATTTAAAGATTTAAAGATTTTTTAAAGATGCATTAAGATTTAAAGATCCAATTTACTGCTGCAGCTTATAGGTCTTCTAGCTCTACTGATGAAAACGGAGTAGGGGAACATTCATGCAATAGTGTATTTGGGCTCAAGGAGTAGAATTCTTTTGTTCTAGGTTATGAAAACAAGGCAAGAAAATGTGTACTGAGATTTTTATGAAATGAAACCTTTGTCTTGAAGAAAGAAAAATAAAGGATGACTGGCTCCAAAGATGACTGCAAGACAAATATAGCTTTGCAGTGACAGATACAGCTACCACTCAATACCACTTTCAGTGTGATATGAGATTTTGTTTTTATTGTTCTGCAAAACATTATTGAAAACTCTCTTAAGGCAGTTGCTATTTTTTTTTTTTTTTTTAATTATTGCATCCAGAGGAAAAAATAGCAGCTATCTTGTGTTAAGAGCATCTGATTCTTTTTAACAGCTGATGATCAAAACCATGAGTTTTCAAAACTGCAAACTTATCACAGACATAAGAAAAGCCTCTTCTGCACACCTTCTCTCAGCTATTTCCTAGAATAAAAAGCAACAGAAATTACATTTATGAACTAGAATAGATGATAAATATTAAAGTTGTAAATGCCAGATATCTGGATACTTAGTGTATTTTCTAAGTGCTTCACTGATACTTTATATATAGATTGTATCACAAAGAAAAGGTCCCAATACAGGGCAGTACTTAAACAATACAATCAAAGGGTCACAGTGAAAATGTTTTTGTTTTTAAGATAAATTTCTTATTATGATTTGATTTAAACTGTCATTGTGTTAATTATGTGGGCAAACTGGAAATTGCATTTCTTGAGTCTCTGTATGTGTAGAAGTTTTTTGTGAGATGCACAGGGAGTGCATACTTACTTTTCATAACTCCTTAAGTAAAATAGAAACATTATGCACAAAAGGCCTTTAGCTTAAAGAACACTTTTTCCAGTTTTTTCCCCTACTTTCCCCTGCCAAATCCAACTTAGGATAATCCAAACGTTGCCTTCTGCTGTTAGTGGTAAAATCATTGCTCACTGCTCTTTGGGAGGTAACAAGAAAGCAGCAAGTACTTACTGCTGCATATTTATACCCAAGGCGTGACACTGATGCATTAGAGATTTATAAAAATTTCTAACCCTCTCATACACCTATTTCGGTAAACAACTTGTATTGATATGCAGTCCTTAAAGTATAACACAGCATTTTCCACTGGTAGTAAACACATATAATACAGATCCCAAGTAAAATATGTTCAAGACCATAAAATATCTACTTCATCATGAATCACAATTTTAATAATTATTAAAAAACACATCTAGATATAAGCATCTTGTATGGAAATGAACATGGCCATGGTCTTCCACATGAGATCACAGTCCAATATTCAAAGAGTTTATTTGAATCTTGGACTCAAATACAAATATACACAACAGGACACTTCTTTCAGGAACAATCCCTCTGGCTTTTGCTATGACTATCTGAGTGGAAGTGATATATTAATCTGGGAAAGGGCTGGAGTCATCATTTAGGGAATATTTTTAATATATGAGTTAGTCCATCAAGTATTATTAACATTTAAATATTGATAGATATTGGATTGATCTCTTTTGGAATCAGAATTTCAGGACCATGAATCTAGATCAAATAAATGGCATGACTTGATTATTTTTTTTCCTGCTGTGTGTACAGTTAAACATTGGAACAGATTCTTTAGGAGGATTATGTGGTCTTCTTTTCTGAAAGGTTTTAAGAAACAGATAAAAAGTATCATAAAGAATAGTTTAAACATTACTGTATTTAGCAGTGATGGAGTTAATGCTTCTCAGTCATTACAGATGAGTAGCGATCTGTAAGATCTCAGAAGATATTCCATGGCACTACTGCAAAAATATAGCTGTAAAATAAAGCCAACCACCCCATCCTTCCACACAGTGTACAGATCCACACAATATACACATACACTAAAGCTCAAGAGGAAGACTACAGACAAGCATTTAAAGTTTACTCTCATTTTCATCAGGTTGTAAAATGGCAAGTCTCAGTAAATAATAAGGCTGATTTGTTTTGTTTTGAAAAGGCTGAATGATTCTTTGATTCAAGACATGTTCATAAACACTTCTACAAAGTGACTCTGAAGGCCATTTTCCCTCTGGGACTATTTGCTGTGAACTTCTGATTATACTTTTTAGGCATATTTTGTTAGGAAGGGCATGAAGTGGTAGACTATCATACAGGAAGCATTGAAGGACCTGCTCTTGGTATCACAGCTGTAAAAGTAAGCATTAATTCAGCTTTTTATGCCCCATAAATTCTTATTTTCTCCTTTAAGCAATAACCAGCAATAACCTTGACAGTACCAACTCAGTGCTATTCACCACGAAATAAACCAAATTGCCAACATCTTTCTCGTTAATCCACTTCTTAAAAACATTCCTGAAAGTGTGAAGTATAAGTACTAAAACAAAATGGAATATATATTAAAACAATGTAATATCCAATTACTCATAGTTTGCAATATGTTGTATGCACCATGTCCTTGATATCAGCCAGTTCAGTGATGACAGATTACAGTTTTCCTCTTCTGTCAAGAAACTCATGGAAACTGCTCTGTTCAATGAGACATCCCAGACAAAACAGAGACCCATTTCTTTGAGATTTATGTGTTTGATTTACCTTCGTTGTCCCTTAGAGTAAAGTTGGGATTCAAAGAAAGTCCTTCATCAAGGGAAAAATGGAATCTTGCCCCATTTGCAGAGTTATCTTTGTCAGTTGCAGTGATAGTCTGAATTACCTGAAATAAAAATTAACAGTGAAGGTGTTGAAATTTGAACTTGACCCAAATAGTACCTGGCTTCAGCATGATGCTCAAACTTACCTTATTTTAATTTTCTACTTCTCTGCTGCTAAATTCAACTGGTGAAGTGGCTGGGCCATTATTTTGATTTCACCAGCATGAAATATTTTAGCAACCACACCTCAGAGCTAGGTAAAAGCATCTAAAGCTTCTATACTTTCTGATATTATGATACATTCAGGACCCGGTACAGAGATTTTCACTTTCCGCATTACATACTGGTGACATTCAGAATTAGAGTTTCACCTAAACATCTGTTTTTATGGAGTCAAAATTCAGGCTGAACCAGGATGTTCTATGCAGAGCATCATCTGCTAGCCATTCCACTAATTAGATGTACTTTCATTGGTTAGGAAAAGGAACTGTTTAACCAAAATGGCAAGTATATAATACTGGCTGACTAAAATTCCCTTTAAGAACCATTTTTAAGTTGCCGGAGAACAGAACAGGAGGAACAGCAGCCACTTCTGATTTCAGTCTGGTTTGCTCCAAAGCAACAGAATTTGATGGGAGAGGTATTTTTGAAAGGTAGCACCTTTGCCTTTGAAAGTCCTGGTGGTTTCTAAGATTTACTTTCAACTAAATATGAGCTAAGCTTTTGGAATGTCTGACCAAGCAATATTTCTATCTCTGCTTTCATTTTCATGCTGGGTCTGGAAGCTCAAGTGCTAAAGTAGAATTTAATAAAAGTTGTTCTTGTGATATAGGCAGTGAAGCCCACACAGACAGCTGCACAGAGCTGATAGATATCCTAAGGGAACATAAGAGGGGGAGGGAAAGAGCTCTTTTCGTGAGAATTTTTCTGTTCACTGTTCAGCTCTAGTCTGTCTGGACTGAACCTGAAGCATAAACAGTACAGGCTCAAGTGATTTGGCCTGTTTTAGAACTAAAAGACAACACACAGTTCTCTACCTTCATTCACATAAGAGAAGCAAAACAAATACATATTTAAACAAATACATAGAGTACAATGCTTATTTCTTTGACTATATACAATATAGTACATTATATTGATTATACACACGTGACACAACTAATAATATTGATGATAATTGCTAAGAATATTTTAGAAGTTTGTCGTAATAATTTTCGGTAAACTGTAGCAGAATAAGATCAGTCGGAGACATCTATAATCATGCAGTTTGCCAAAGTCATGGTAATATTGGTGAAAATGCTTGGCAAAAGCTAATTGTTCTCCGCTGAATTTTGCAAAGGTAGCATATCTGTTATTGAAATAACTACCATGTGAAACCAGAAAAGTAAGATTAACTTAGCTAGATCTATTTAGCTAATAATGCTGAGAAGCTTTGAGGGAAAGCAAGAAAAAAGTGAAGTTGATTGAGAAATATTTTCAAGAGAATCAATTTTTATTACTACTCAAATACTAAAAATATTGTTAAAGACCATGTATAGTTGTAAAAAGTTCAGGCATGACCATAAAAAAAAATAAATATGAATTTATTATATATTGTTTACAAATCCTCAGTACTGTTTATCAGTGAAACATAAGTCATTTCGCCAAGCACTTTCAGCTTTTATTTGACAGCCTAGTAGATAAACTTTTGTCCTGTTGTCCTCTCTTACATAAAATGTTCAGTGACATTTTACAGAATCTTGCTTCAAGAACATGCCATTTTGCAACAAAAATACCTGTGATCAAGGCCTCAGTGCCACAAGACTTTTACAAAAAAAAATATTTGGTTTTAGGACTAATTTTAAAACTCACAAAATATACTGTCTATATTCACACTCTTTCAGAGTAATACAGAGGTGAGAAACAAAAGTGTGTGTCCCCTTAAGACCCAAACATACTGTTAACCTTTTCTAATTAATGACCCAAATAATTAATGACCCAAATAATTAATGGCCTATTAGCAGACATTAACATTCACTTTACCAAGCTGACTGAAATAGAAATGTAGACATAGAACCTCAGCTGCTGTAAAGCTCAGTTGACAGCACTGAAGCAATGAAACTGGAGGGTTATGCTATTTTTAAAGCCAAGAGTTGTCAAGAAAAGAGAGAATTTCAAGAATGGAGGAGAACTAATTGAGGAGGATAGAGAGCAGGTACTAAATTTTACTCAGATACTTTCCAGAACTGAATCAATAAAAAAGAAAATATACACATGACAAATTTATAGCAGAGATGTCCCTTGGCCGCTAACATTGATTTCTTTTGGCTATTAGAAATAACAGCATCCAGGGTGAGGTAGCTCATGTTGACAGCACAATATTTATACACCCTGATTCTGAAAAAGTTCTTTGTACATGTATGTGTGTGTGCGTGGGCACGAACATGTACAGTGATGGATAGTGTCAGGGAAATGATATTTCACTACTATAACAACTTTCTCTATTATTCCTCTGAAAAGCACCAGAAAAAAATTATCTTTGGAGAGCTGTAGTGAATGTGACTTGCAGATCTAGACAGATATTTTAATAGGTTCATACTCTGCCAGGAGAAACACTGAACTTGGAAACACTCAAAGAAACTATAAACTCTTCACTCCACTTTCAAAACAAAGCATTTAAACTTTTTTTTACATCACTATTTGCTCTTATTATCCTTAAAATAATATAAAAATTGCATTTGAAGCAATGGAAAAATTTATTTTGAAGTTCACTTTGTGGAAGACTGCAAAATTTCTTTTTCTACACTGACTATATTTCATAATCATTCACAAAATCAGTATATTTGTAGAAGTCAAGAGTTCTCCAAGTCTAGATACTATATAAGATCAAAATACAGCTACCTTATCTACTTTAATATATAATATCAACCAGGCTTCACCTGTAAGCTGTTGGAGATACTTAGATACTTGTCAACTAGGTGATTGCTAAGGGAGTAAAGCTGTCACTTCAGTGTGGAAATGCTCATCTTCCCACATGCATTTTCTGTTTGCCATGCTTTAGGGGAGTTCATTTAAGCACTTAAGTCCTTAAGTTTTATTGGCTTTTTTTTTTTTTTTAAAGGAAATATAATGAGCTGTGGAGGGAAAGGAAGCAAGAGACAGAGGCTGTGCAATTAAATAATACTGTGATTTCTCTACATAGAAGCCTCTTCTGAACACAAACAAGCAAATTCAAAAAGTCTTCCAGTGACAAACTACTGATTAGTTTATCTCGCACATAACACATTCAGAATGGATGTGCTGAGGAAAGAAACAGAGCTCTTCCAGGGCAGTGCAGGGCTGGAGCTCAACCTCAAAAGCACTAGTCAAACAGAAGTGCCTTGCAGTACCTGAAAGAATTTGCTCTTTAGTGCTAAATCTTATGAATCTTTCTCACAAGATGATGAATACTCAGACTAAATACTGCCTTTTTAGTGACCCAAAACCATCCAGCTGGGCATGCTTTTTTGGCATATGAAACACTTGTCTTGTTCTGTAATCCTTGTTTATTTGTCCTTCCCTAATATTTGTTGAACACTGTCATTTTCTTTATTAAACTAGACAGCACAATGTTCTGAATAAGAGCCATGTAATTTTGTATTTTTTTTGGTTTTGTTTTTTGTACAGTGCAATGATTTCACAATGTTTTCTGAAGCCTTGTCATGCAAGGCAAATAAAAATTAGTGCATGTCATATATGTGATGGAACCCTGTTAAAGAATACATTAGCATGCTGATCCAGCTACTTTAAGAGTCTACTGTTTGTACTACTGCTTGTAGAGTCCTTCATGGTAGCATTAATTTTGGGTGTTAACTGAAATGCTACAGAGATCAGGAGTCTTTCATGCTTGCAATGGTAGCTCAAAGAGAAATATGCTGACCGAAATCAGGAGCAAATGATGTTACTGTAAAGCTTATTTTATCCTTTAGACATCTCTCTCATAAATTTCTATTTGCAAAGCTACTATTGGAGAGTTAAAATTCTGCTAATAAGAAACATCAGCTAGTCACCACCACCACCACTCCCACCCAGCTAACAGTGCATTTCTGAGCTAGCTTTGCTGCATGCTTTAGCTTATTATTAATTATAACAATTATGTTAAATTATATAAATTTAAAAAATATCAGAACATGTTGAAAGCAATTGCAATTAATGCTAAGAAATGTTATTTTTTTAAAAAAATTAGTTTTTTACAAGTTCTAATTCTTCTATTAAGGCTGTAATTAATGTTTTCAGAACATTATTTTTACTTTAATAAGCATGCTAATAAGAGATATTCAGTTGATAGACCTACTTGGATTTTCAAAGGCTTTGAGTGAGGTGTCTCAATAAGAGCACTTAAGAAAACTATGCAGTCATAAGATAAGAGGGAAGGCCCTTGCACAAGTAATTGCTCAAAAGACAGGAAATAGTGTCTCTTCTGTAAACTGTCTATTCCACAAAGAGAGGAAGTCACACGGATTTCCTATTCCACACAGGTTTATGCTGGGCCACTTGTTCATTATTACACTGACCATCTTATAAAGAGTATGAATAATCAGCCCACCTATTTATGATACTGAGTATTTCTAAGAAGAAAAAAGAAAGGGCTGACACTAAAGACCTTCCAATACTTGGTAGCCACGCAATACAAAGACAGGTGAAATTCTTTATACATTGACATAAAGTCTTAACTTCACATACATGATGATGAACTCTAAGTTGACCATTACTTCCAATGATAATGGTGTTATGGCAGGCAGTTTTTTGCATTCGATGCTTACTAGTGGTTAAAAAGAAAACTGTTAGAAATTGCTCGCAAAGGAAGAGAACAAAGCAGGGATCATATACTATGAAGCATAAACTATGATAAGAATTATAGACCACTGCATCATGAAGCTTGATTCCTCATCTCAAGGTGAATAGAGAGGAATTAGAGGAAGTTTAAAGGATGACAAGATGAATGATCAAAAGCATAGAAGGACTTTATCACAGCTTGTCCAAGTAGGACTCTTCAGTCTGGACAAGAGATGGCTGAGGGGCAATGTGCTAAAGATTTATGAATAGCACAGAGATAATAAATAGAGATCAGCTACTCTCTCTTTTGTTCTCCCAACACAATAACCAGTAAATATTGATTGAAGACAGCATGGAAAGATTAAAACAAAGGAAGAAAAAAAATACAACGAAGAAGGAGGTAAGTCTTCCTGAAACATGCAATTAAACTAAAATTCCTTGCTGCATGAAGTAGCAGCTATCAAATGTTTACGTTTGTTGTAGGAAAAGCTAGCGGGATTAATATAAGATGGTTATTAAAGGTTTATGGTTTTCATAACCACAGAAACCACTCAGGAAAGATACAAGTTCACAACTGCAACTTAAAACCTGTATAAAGACAAAATCAGCATAGAGTGCTAGGTAAAAATTCAATCTATGCAAAAAACCAAAGGCACTTAGTAAAATTGTCAAACCATGAGCTGCAATGAAGTGCATCAATCACAGTGGCAGCGGCTGGAATGTGATTCAGCTATCACATTTCCAATCTAAGTTCTGCCCCTCCCCATGCTCATATTTGTGAAAAGACCCTTCAACATCTTTCCCATAATGATCCTGCAAGGTCAAGGTCAATCAACACGCAAAAAAAGAGAATGGCAGCCATGTTAACCAGCTACTTCAGTGAGCTGTATGCTACCATATGGCACTTAGATAAGAGGTATTAAATCTGCTTCATCCATTTTGTTCAGGATAGTGGTTTGTCAAATTCCATTACTTATCTGACAAGATTGAAGCTTTACTTTTAGATATTTACCGAAGATATTTTTGGTAATTTTTTTCAGCAACAAGAAAGATACATTGAACAAATTCCCAAATCTTCTCCCTTCAACCTAATACTGTTATAACAGCTGAATCAAATGTAAAATACAAAAATGAAATCAGAAAGAATTATGACATGTTCCCCAAATCAAACTTTTTACATATGTGACATTAACAAATAAAGTAATTCTTCCTTCTCACTGGGAGAAAGATAACTGTGAGAGTTACCTGACCAGGCTTTGCGTTCTCACAGACGACTGCATCATACTCTCTGGCAAGCTCTGGAGGGTTGTCATTGATGTCCAGGATTCTAACACCAACTTGAACATGGCTCACTAGCTCAGGATTGTCTGCAAAACACATAAGGGGGTATTAAGCCTTTTGAAATATTAAACATTCCATGACATCCTCAATTTAAAAATATATCTAAATAATAACTAGACAAGAACTGTATAAAGCTGCAGAATTTCAGGTAGCAAGATACTAAAATTTGTTTGCTGTGTTTCATTAACTGGCTTGAAAAATAATTTTTAAAAAAGTGAAAAGTATGTTATGAGTCTTAAGTCACTGTTATACTGTAGCAATAAAAATGCAAGTTACCCTAGGACTGGCAGTGGAAAGCTGTTGGAGTTATCACATACTGTCATGCTGTATGCTGTGAAATGATCAATTACTTTATAATAAATGTGAAAGTGTCATCGCAGTATTGAGTAAAACCTAATAAAAAATATTAAAACCTTCTTCTTTTTCTCAGTCCCTTAAAATACAAAAATAATAAGATAATATGAATGCAAAGGCACACAGAAGCCTTTTCCAAGCTTGAGTTCACCTTCCTCACAAGGTTCTATGCTATTACACATAGTTAAAGATTCTTGCTTTAGCAGTGACACACCAGTAAGAAAACAATATTTAAGTAACAGTGTCTTAGGCTATGATCTGTACTTCTGTGAGAGTTCACGCTCAAAATTTTGAGTTCACCCTCAAAAATTTTAATAAATAGAATCCTCAATAAGAATACATTTTCCATGATAAAATGGGAAAAAAAAAATTAATCCATAATTATCTTGTTCTTACTACTAATTACTAAGAAAATTTTATTTTGTTAAAAGAATTATATTAAAACTTTTTTATAATTAAATAAAATCTACCTTCTGAAGTCTGTGTAAATATCAATTGGTTAGATGTCAAACTTGATTTTACTTTCACCAATTAAATTAAACTATCAGTACACGACAGTAAAGTCAGCTCTCAAATTCAACAAGATGGAAGAACAGGGTCTTTAGAGATTGACATTTTAAAAGTGCATGTCCCTGTGTGTACTCATGGGAAGAAAGAAAAAGAAAAAAGAGAAATACTAGAATATTAGTAGCCTAAAGCTCATTTGCCTTGGTTATTTTGATCTTAATTAATCTATATCATGCTTCTGTCAAAAAGGGTCATTTGTAAAATGCCTTAGATTTGTCACACCTTTACTGGCCTCAGAATTCCGAAAAACATTAATTAGACACATATTTGTCTTCAAAGCCACCAGTAAGGTAGCCTTTCAATGAAAGAATATTTGAGAATGTTAAAGTTTCTTTTGACATTATCGTTCTCTGTTTTCACCTGGGATACTAGTCAAAGAGCCTGGGGTTTAGAAGTTCACTTAAGATTTTTCACGTTCTCTTTTTAACTAATGTCTATGTTCAACTGATGGCTTTAGTTCACTTTTGGAACTTAGTCAATTAGCCCCATAAAATGGGAATAGAAAGGAGATCAAAAAAAGTCAACAGAAAATGAAGACTTAACTTAGATAACATACGAACCTCTATTCCCAATTAACATTAGCATTAAGTTAGAACACCACAATCAGAAGACGTTTATAGACTTGCAAATTACATTTTCTTGCTGAAATTTTTCAATTTTTCCAATTTTCTCCAAATTTTTTCAGGTGTACAACTCATCTGCGGTCTCCAAACCACTCTAACAACTGGTCCTTTTAGCAGTGTATTTTTGTTAATTAGACAAATTTCCTGCAGCAGTTTGGCAAATTTTCAATTTTAAGATAATGGGTGCTGATATATATTTCAGGCCTGCGCATTATAAAACAGGTCTATTCTGTGTCTTAGTAGCTTTATATTTCAGGAGTAGGTTTTCCAAAGTGAATGCTCACTGTTTTAAGGGGTAACTGAAGCAGAAACATTGCTATGATTCACCTACGCTAGGGAGTTCCTTTTTTATGCTTGAGACTTTCCCAAACAAATAGTTATTTGCCAGGATACTAAATATCTGTAAGTGAGTCAACTCCATTGAGCATTAGCCCCTCCACCAGAAAGTACTCGGGGAACTTACAGAAGTCCCAACCAACAGTCTGAAGTCTTGAAACTTTTTTTCCATTAATTTCTGTGGGCAAATCTTAAAACCCCAATTTAAGAAAAAAATCCAATTTAAGAAAACTTTTTAACACAGCTACTGCTATCCAAGACTTCCTTTCATACTTCCTTTCATATTATCAAAATTCAAAAGAGCTTTATCTAAATAAATTCTACCTGAATGACATTCAGAATAACAGTTCTGACATTAAAAGTCTTTTGTGCTTTTATAGTTTTGCCCCCCTTCCTTTTCTTTTTTTTTTTTTTGTTAGACTATTATAGTTAAATAGATATTATGAAAACTGAGTGAACAATTTAACCCACCTAGCACAGGATTAGAAAGAATGTCTCTGCTTTTGTATCATCAGTATTAAATACTGACCTTAATCAGTACAATAATCATAGAATCACAGGATAGTTTGTGTTGGAAGGAATCTTAAAGATCATCTAGTCCCGAATCCCTGCCATGGGAGGTTTCACTAGACCGGGTTGCTCAAAGCCCCATCCAACCTGGTCTTAAACAGTTTCCCAGGGATTGGATAGCCATGACTTCCCTGGGCAAGTGGTTCCTTGGTGGGAAAGGTTCCAGTGCCTCACCACTCTCACAGTAAAGAATTTCCTCCTAATATCTAATCTAAATCTACCCTATTTTAGTTCAAAGCCATTCCCCCTTTCCCTGTCACTACATGCCCTTATAAAAAGTCCCTGTCCAGAGGGACTTTCCTGTAGGCCCTATTTAGGTACTGGGAGGCTGCAACCATAAAACATGAAAAAGAACTTGCAAATTCTTTTCATAACTTGCTGTTCCCTGATGACAATATGAGGTGGCAACATCCTTATGCACCTAAAGAAAAGATATAACCGCACCTCACTATAATTGTATACTTTATCTCTTCAATGTAATTCTAGGGCTTTCAATATTTATACAAAATCTTAAGTGGTTTTATATGCCACTGCTGCAAATTATTATTTCTCTCCATGCATTGTCTTTTCCTCTTAATTGTTTATATCTTACTGTTTCTGTTTCTATTGAAACTTATTAATGAAAAAGCTGATTATATTATAATTTGGACATGCACCTGAAAGTTTTTATGATTTGTTTACAATTAGTAAACTAACTGTTCCAAACTCTTATTATTGTGAAATGTCCTGCCTTTTCATGTATTTTAATTCTGAACAGGGTTTATTGGCCCTCTATGAAAATATCTCTGAAAGTTATTTTTTTATTGTGTATTTTTCATAATAACTGTGTTTTCCTGGAATCCTTTCAATACCACTTCACAGGGTACTTTGTATTTCGTCAATGAGGTACTGCTCCAACTCAACTCTTATAGTGTCTTATTCTCTGAAGCTAGTATGAAGCATATGCATGGTGAAGCACATACAGACGGCATAAACAAAGGCAAATATATTTGGGGGTTTGGTTTTGTTTTGTTTTTCATTCCCCTCTCTCTCCCCCTTATCTGATTGTATCTGATAGCCTTGGAGATTTTTGTCTATAAAATCAACTGCATAATGATGTCTTAAGTATTGTGATTCCTAATACACTGTGGTATCAAAGCTCTGTACGTGCAATATTCTTTCATGTGGTCATTTCTTACTGTCTCTTGCTAGCATTTCTTTAAGTCAGTGGGGATCTGACAGAACATGGCAGAAACCCTGTTATTTCAGTTTTCCTGTTCTTCACAGCCTTAACACAGCTTTACAGATTTAGAACTCTTTATGGACCCTGCAAAGGTAAGTTTGTGCATTCCTTGTATTCAAGTTGGTTCTTTAGTGAAGTATTTGGAAATTGTCTGCTTTTCTGTTCTCAGCCATTGTAGAGCATTTTGAAGACACTCAGCACCACCACAACTTCATCCCAAAATGATCAATGATCTAGCAAATAACTCCATTTTACACACTGGTATACTTACCGGCTGCGTAAGAGAAATATGTGAAAAACTCCCAATAGAAAGTATCTTTAAAATCTCTGAAATATAAGCATTTGCTTTCAAAAAATCACATCTTATTACAACCACAGATATTCTTATTAGCCATCTTCATGTCCAGTACTTTATGGATCCAGTAATCTCTTGATGTTAACATCATCTGAAAGCTGTACCTAGAAGCTGGTTTGCTGTCTACTGAGCAGATATTGAACACAGTTTAGTTGTTAGAATTAATATCTAAAAGGACTTTCCTGATACAGTCTTCCTTACTATATTTCTAAGTAGAAATGCCTACTGAAAGCTAAGATTCTCACTTTCATTCCCAAACCAAGACATTCTCTGATTCCTTCAATCATCAGTGTTTTACTCCCCGCAGCTTTTATGCCTTCTTATTGAGGACAAAGACTTCAAGGATACTATTATTTGTTCTGTTTACAGTACTGCTTTGAAAACTTTGAAGCACATATGTATTTTACTAACTGAAATTGGCTTTGGTACTGGCAGAAGTCCATCCATTTATATTTTAGTGCCATCTTTTTCTTGCAGGGGCTATGATTTAGGGTTTTGCTGTTATTGTTGCTTTTGCTCTTGTTATCAGTACTACTATATGCTAGAGAGAAACCTTTATTAAATCACCCACAATTGTTTTTACAACTACCTATTTTCTTTGAGTATACATTGCTATTCTTCCCCACATTCAACACACAGTTCCCAGTATCACAAAATCACAGAACTGTTGAGGTTACAAGGCACCTCCATAGATCAGCAAGTTCAAATGCCCCACTCAAAGCTGGGTCAACTAACGCAACTAGTAAATTGCTCTGGGCCATGTCCAGTTGGGTTTTGAATATCTTCAAGAACAGAGACTTCACAACCTCTCTAGGTGACCTGTGCCAATTTTTGATCAATCCCACAGTAAAACCATTTTTCTTCTTATATTTAAATTAAATTTTCTGCATTTCAAGTTGGGTATATTTCCTCCTGTCATTTCAATAGATACTACTCAGATGAGTCTTTGTTCATCTTTGCTCATCTTTAATCTTCTTTACTCTCCTTCTGAGCCTTCTCATTTCCAGGCTGAACACTCCCAGCTCTTTCAGCCTCTCCTTATATGACAGACACTCAAGTTCTTAATGATTTCATGCCCCTTCACTGGACTCCATATCCAGTGACAGTTGCTCCATGTCTCTCTTTTACTGGGGACCCCTAATCTGGACCCAGAATTCCACATGTGGCCTCACCAGTGTTATATAGAGGGGAACGATCACCTCTCTCAACCTGCTGGCAACACTCTTCCTCACACACAACTGCAGGATGCAGTTGGCCGCCTTTGCCACAAGCCGTTGCTGGCCTGTGTCCAGCTGGCATCTACCAGGACCTCCACATTCCTTTTTGAAAAGCTGTTCTCCAGCTAGTTGGCTGGTGCACATGTACTAGTGCATGGGTTTATTCCTCTCCAGGTGCTGGACTCTGCATTTCCTACTACTGAACTTCACAAGGTTCCTCTTCAACCATTTCTCCAGCTGGCTGAGATCCCTTGGGATGGCAGCATGACCCTCTGGTGTATCAGCCATAACTCCAGTTGTGTATCATTTTCCAACTGGCTGAGAGTGCACTCTGTCTCATCAACCAGGTAATTAATGAAAAGATTAAACAGTACTGTATCCAGTATCAACCCCTGGTGATATGCCAGTAGTGATGAGCCTCCATCTGCGCTTCGTCCTGCTGATCATAGCCCTTTGAGCCTGACATTTCAAACAGTATTCACTTTGTCATTCATTTATCCAGCTCATACTTTCATGTGTCTTGTTCTTACATGTTTCTCTCAATCCTCCTTAATTCTTAGCAGCTAGGGAGGTTATTTAGGAATCTGAATCACTTCCTTTCATTGTGTGCTATCATTACAAAGAATTTGAATTGACAGATCCTACACCAGTCCTTGAAACAGTTCAACACTAACCTCTTCCACTCCCAAAGGAGCAACCATTCACTGTGACTCCATTTCTTTCCTCAGCTTCTCATCTGTTACAAAACTTTGTGCACTTGCTCTGTATTTTTCTATTTCCATTGCTCTTCTTAAAGACTTGATCAGAAGTCTTTAATAGAGCCAAGCAAATTTTATTGATTTCCTTCCTCTTTCAAATACTCTTTTATAAACTTTTTCACAGAATTATAGTAAGTGATTGAAATGTGAATAATTCTATGTGAAGCCATATTTTAAAATCCTATTACCATTAATTTTGTAGTCTTTCCTCCTGCCCTAAATATAGTCTGTAGATCCTTCAATATAAAATACAGTATTTTATAATTTTTCTTATTCCCTAATACCAGAAGGAGTTTTCAGGAAGTACCAGTACTGAAACAATCAAAGCAGTAGCTCTAGTGATGTGTCCTGGACACCAAAATTCCACTCTTCCTCACTGAATGCTACTGTTAAAGAACAACATATGTTAAAAACAAAAAAAATTCCCCCACCAGTAGATCCAGTTACGGATTTCACAGTGTATTTGGAAGAGTATAGCAATGTGGTAATTTTCAAATTATTGTAGGTAAGAAAATGGCCAAAGAAGTAGACACAAGGAAAGGCTGCCTGTCATTTAGGCTGCCTGCCATCCACCCATCTCCAGCATCTTCAATGCTGTCTCTGCCTTTATTCATAACCAAATTGTTTTTCAAACTAATGTTATAAACGTATATTATCTTTCCAACACCAACTTTAACACTAAGAAATGCACGGGAGGAAAAAAAATTATCTCTGTTTTCCTGTAATAAGTTGCACCTGGAATGAAGAATTCTAAGCAGGCTGTTTAAAAAAAAAAAAAAATACCAAAAAAAAAAGGCACTCCATCCTCCTTAACAATTCTACTTTCTTTTAGTTATAAACATAATCCTTCATAATGCTTCTTCATTGTACATACTATTCTCTCAGCATAGTACATGTACTACCACTCCTTCGATCATGTGAAATAAATAATGTGTGGAAAGCTACATTTAAATTTAATGCTATTAGGATTTATTTCTGCAAAAAAATTACATCTGGATGGCTTCCCTAAAAGACTACTCCTTTTTTCAGTACGTCCCAATGTGGTTATTAAATTGTATTTGAAATTAACACTTACTGTGCACCCGCTTATGATTAAGCTTAAATTATCTTTTATTTTATGATGCACTGAAATAATACACATTATATATGAAGACACTGTCAAGCACAGTAAAGTGCCAGTGGTGACCTTTTTTAAAGAGCTGACCATAAAACTCTAGATTTTATTATTTACAATAGAAATTTACTTCATTTAAAATGTCAATTTAGTAGTGAAAGCAGGTACAATAATAAAAAAAATGCTGTCCTGATTAAATATGGACGTGCTGTTAATTCTGCAGCATGTGCTAGCGAAGTAGTGGCAGAACAGCTTCCCTTCTAACCTGGAGATGAAACAGATCAAAGCAGAGAGGGCTTAGTAATGTCAGCAGCATCTGTTACAGGTAAAACCTGTATTGTGTCATCTGGCAATGATGGACTACACAGGAAAAAAAAAAAGGAAGAAAGGAAAAAGGAAAGGGATATACTTAAATTAGTTCACAGTTTTAATCAAAATCTCTGCCACTGGAAGACAGTATCACAAAGAATAGTTAGCTGGACTGAATCTTTTGATCCAGATTGTGACTCCTACATTTGGATTGTTGAATGTCTTAACTTTACAGTTTTGGCTGTGTCAAAATAAAGACTCTGTAATAAAAAGGTGAACTGAAATGCTCTTTAAACTGTTCTTGCCTCATGTCGAAACATTTATCTGGGACTACTCAGTCAGACATTTCTTGACTGCTGCAGGTCTTATCTGAGGCAATGGAGTTTCATCACTTTGAGGCCTTTCAAATGCACAGGCAAGTATTTATTGTATCTTTACTTGTCAACCTGCCTATTAAAAGGCCAGAAGTACACCCTGATAATCAGCATCTACTAGGCACCTGTCAGATATAACTTAATATTGACATAGCTAACATGTCAATTCGCTTGAAATAGGTTAACAGCAGATCCAAGAAGGAAGGATGAATCTCTCAGACAATACTATGCAGTGTTTTCTTCTAAGGTATATGGAATATGAAACACAAAATCACAAGCTGTTGATTTTAGGACACTGAATGCTTGGAACTGTTCCTGGGTAAACTATCAACCTTCTATCATCTCACACAGAAAACCATAGTAAATTTACACAGATGGAATTACATAGGCACGTGGAGGTTCGTTTACTTGCTTCGTAGAATTAAGGAATTTCTACACACAGAGAAAACTCTTTTATCCAAAATGGCTAAAAACCCAATAAGAACACAATCGTATTTAGAAAACCATAACATCTCAGGATAGTGTTTCTTAAAATCTGAAAATTATTATTCTCATTTCTGTTTGGGGTTTTGTTTTGTATTGTTTTTTGTTTGGTTTTTTTTTTAATACTATGTGCCAAATATGTTATTTACCTATCTCAGAAGCAGCCACTGTGATGTTGTACCAAGGTGTCTCCTCTCTGTCAAAG
This sequence comes from Coracopsis vasa, assembly GCA_026283785.1. NCBI lineage: Eukaryota > Metazoa > Chordata > Aves > Psittaciformes > Psittacidae > Coracopsis > Coracopsis vasa. The sequence continues at coordinate 21,189 of JANHGB010048085.1, forward strand.
ATCTTGGCAGTCTTAATGGTCCCAGTATTAGCATCAATGGTGAAATACCTGTCTTCTTCTGTGTTATGATCAATGAAATACCTATGAAGAAATAAACCAACAAATATATACTCACTGTTGTATGTATAAACTGAAGTAACAGAAAACCACATAAGAATTTTATTTTCAAGCCTTTAAAGTCACAGAAATTTTTAAAAGCAGCGCAAGAAAAATTCTGAATTATGGAGACACCCAAAGTAACACCATATTTTTCAGTTCTTTCATGTTACATTTCTTTTGATAAATAACAAGGTTTTCACTGTGAGTCACAAAGATATAAATTGTTAACAGGTGATATTTTACACAGCAGTATCCTGTCAAAGGTAAGGTACACATATATTTTTACTAAAAAAATCATAAAATATAAAAGCAGAAAACAGAAATATATTAAGATATTATTCTGCTTATTTGCTTGTCACTGCAAACCAGCATGCCCAGTCCTGGCACCTGTTTTGAAGCATGTCTGCTTGACATGAAGTTGGTTACTTGATGACATAAGCCATTTTGAATGTAACCCTTACAGAGACTAGTAGCAGAAAGAGATATTTCCCAGAGCTGCAATTGACACTAACCTACAAGCAGAACTAAGCAGCCCTGACTAAATCCCTTGACTTCTGGGCACTTTGCCTAACAGAGAAAGTAAAAGCCTTGAAGTGGGTAATGGCAGCAGAAGGAGGGAACACAAGAGATTGACAAAACATTTTTTCTCAAAGCTGGAATCATTTACAAAAAAATGAAGCAATTACAGACCCCTATCAAGCCTTCTTCATTAACTTCAGACTTGATGAAAAAAAAAAATAAGGAAAATATTCTAAGTCTTTTATAAACCATAATTGTTTCTCCTGATAATTTGTCAGGCCTGCTATTATTCTGTGAAGTTTTTGATATATGAAAGTTATATGTAGGTGAAAAGGATTCATTTGTCCCATCCAATTGCTCTTACTTCGACATCACTACAAGTGTAATCACCAGCCAATAAAAAGAGTGGTGCACATAAAAGCTGCCAAGCTCAAAAACATTAAAAATAACTTCAGGTTTATTCCTCTCACAATGTACTTATTTAAACTATTTGTGGAAAGGAGAAACAAACAAGCACACAAATATTTCATTGAATAATAAAGATATACCATGCAAAAAAGGAAAAGAAAGAAAACACTAGAGGAGGCACCAATTTGAGTGATTCACCTTAACGGGTCAAATAGGACACTCAGTGGAAAAGCCAGCTAGCATCTGATGGCTTAAGTTAGATCTTCCTTGTTGGAGAGAACCTGAACCCACATCTCCCACCTGCAAGAAGTATTTTACATCTGCCTTACAATATGATATTTTGGCTTGTAGCACTCAAGATCTTCTTTTCACACTTCCAGTACTTCCAGCAGTTAAAGAATTGTAGGTCAGGCTTCGGAAATCAAAGCAGCCAAAACTAGGCTAGAAAATCTTTCCTTCTTGCCTACTCTCCGCCTTTCCTTTTGACATTGTGAAGAGTGAAACAGCTCCCATATGACTGTGGGAGCTGTTGGAGAGACAGCAGACCTCAGTTCCCACCAATTCTATGTTTCTCTGGAATTAGAATTTAACTCACCGTCTCCCAGCTGAGCTACAGTCAAAACTGCTATGTGGTCCATTAACTACCAACACCTGAGAATGCCTCGTTCTAAAACATACCAGGAGTGCTCAGGAAAGACACTTTGGATGTGCAATACAGCAGCTGAAAGTCACTTCAGAAAAATAACAAAATCAAACTGTTTCCATACCGAAAGCAGACTGGCAAGATCTTGATTACATAGGGTATGGGGCAACCATTTTTAAGAATGTAAGTCAGAAATATTTTTCTCAGAGGACATTAGTTAATCAGTGTGTTTCAAACTGGATGAAAAAAAAAAACCAAACCAGTTACGTTGCCAGAAAAAATAACAATAACTATGCCAAATTTCTAATGGCTAAATCACAGCAGGCATTACAGACACTTCCAAAAGCTGGTATGCTTCTCAGTGCTCAGCAAGCTCAGGTAATGAATTAAAAGCAAGCTCTTGACCAATATTCATGAGCCACTAATCATGACAGGCTTAATGTTACAGCTATCCAAGAAAATTCATGTTGTTTTTGAGGAATATTGGAATCCTCTGAGGACCTCTTACAAAACAAACAATAAAAGACAACCCAACTATCCTGTTTGCAATATTTTATTGGTCCAGGCTACCCACACCTCTTTATCTGGGAATCAGGATTTGCTTTTTTAATTCCAGAACTGATTTTTCCAGTGTCTCTGCAGGTCTCAGTCTTCCATGAAGCACAGATTTTCAGGTTCACCACGTATCTGTCATGGAAATAGTTTGGAAGATTATGCCAATATCAGTGGAGAAGCTGCATCTCCTATGCACACAGCTAGCGTTACCTTTTGCTAATTACAAAAACTTTGAAGACAAAGCCGTATCAACCTCTGAAAGTTCATAAAGCTTGCCACAGATTTACGTTGAGATTTGAACTTCACACAGAACTTACATGCTTCAGGCGGAGAAATCCTCCCCATGACTTATATGTTATGCTTGGCAGTATAGGAAATCTGAGCTATACAAATAGTTGGAACATCTTGACAATAGTATTGTTAAGGCAGACATAATGAATGGTTGGTTGGGTAAGATGGACAGTGCACTTATACATGAATATCTTTTACATGATGAACTGTAATGCTAACAGAGGAAGCATAGGAAGCATCACTGTCCCTCAGTTTTCTTGGTGAGCCTTTACTGGTAGAGCTTACAGTCAGGTATGCAACGATGAAATTTAATTCCTTCTCTCCTACTACAGCCTTGTGTTTCTGGGCTCTAGGGTCTCCTGATAATGATAAGAATTCTTTGTTAACAAAAAAAAAAAAAAGTTTCACTGACCTTATATATTCTTTGGATTATGTGCTGCGAATCCAAAACAATTTATAACGCAAGTCTTGTCCCTGCAAACATTTATTACTGTGGACATTGTTTACTCATTATCAACATCAGGCACAGTGACTACTCTGTGAATCAGTGTTGTGCCGAACCATAAAAATAGGGCTATGTAGTATTTGTAGTCAGGGGCTTAAAAATAGACAGGATTTTAAATTGGACTTAATTGAGAAAAAAAAAATTAAGCAGTAAGAACATTCAGCTGCTTTTCTCTGTGTGTGACTTACTTACAACAAATCATTACCTCTCCCTCTGAAGTACAGAACTTAAAATGACAAATATTTGTCCTAAATACGAAGCTTGTGTAGAAAAAATGAATTTTTATTCTGTTACAAATTGTGACTATGTAACACTTCATTTTCACAGATGTATACAAAAAGGTGGCCTTATTTTTTTAAAATCTGAACACATTTTTCTAAATCAGTTATTTATATGTATTCTATAGAAGCTCAAAACTCTCAGTTTAAAGAACTCAGTATTGGGTTAATACTCTCAATTTTATTTTCTGTATTATTAATGGAAATACAGCGATCCTGAGGTAACTTATTGTACTAACACTTTTACTTCCAGTGATACTAGAATAATGAAAAATGTTTCTAATTTATCCACAGTAGCACTTCCCCTTTGTGTGCTAACTTTTGCATACAGACATACTGTAACAGCTGCATCTTGACAGATTTTTTTCTTGATCATAAATAAATAGGAAAGCAGCCATTCCTTATGCTTTCTCATGATTACGGTGTTCAGTTCTTCTCCATTATTCTCGGTTCTTCCTTAAAATTGCTTTTTGTATTCTATCTAAGGCAGCCACTTGAACTGCTCGGAAGGCTGGGAAGGTGGTTCCCAACCTTCATGAATATCTCAGCAAAACAAGTTACAGAAGATACTCCCCCACAGCAGAAGAAGTGGGAATGCTAGTCTAAAGCACTGCTCCAAGTGCTCTAAAAATATTTTGTATAAGAAACTCCCTTAGTACAGCCACTCATTTTTGTCACATGTAAGAGGACATTTAGAACAAGTTTTATTGTATTTACAAACTGGCAAATATTTTAGAACTTTATAAATATTAGCCACTGATTGATTTATCTACACGTTGAAAATAGAGACCAGGTATACCCATAAATACAGCATGCTCCACAGGTAATTATGCTTTACTTAGGCTTCAGAATTTATTTCATCTAGTAAGAAAATTACTTTCAGCCAGCAAATAGTAGCAACAGAGTCAAACCCTTCCCCTCCTACCCCTACTTCCACTTCTACTGAGCTGCCTTGCAATGCTTTTTCTAGACTGTAGAAAGCATTACTGCAAGTTCTGAATTTCAAAGAGTTATTTAAAAAATGAATTTTCACCTTAATTCAGTTGGCTGTTTCTTCTTACTTAGAATGCACTAATCTAAAAATGAATTTATAATATTTATTGCCGATGTTGTTTTTCAGACATTTAGTCATGACAATGCTGTGTGAATTGGCATACTTTTAATAATTATATCAGCACATTTGTGTTGTATGGCACATGTTAATAAAGAGACTTTATAACAAGACATGCCTGGATAAACAGCTCTCCATAAACCATTTACATCCAAACCAGCAAGAGAAACCAGTCTTAAATAAACTGCATTAAAAAGGATCATGAATATAGAAAACCTATTAGTCACACTATCTGAAGAGAATCTGAAGGAATTTAAATACCAAAACAGTCCTGTTAGCACTGGGAAATGCAACATGTGCCATGTTTTTATTAGGCAGAGATACTGAACAGAAGGGCATTCCCAGCTTCCATCTATGTGTCCTTATTCCAACTAAAGGGTTTACATTCTTTCGATTCTCCTCCCCATTCCTCTGGGAGCAGGGCAGAGAAAAGCAGGGGGAGTGAGCGAGTGGCTGCATGGTTCTGAGTTACCAGCTGGGCTTAAACCATGACAAAGTTCCTAGCTCCAGTGACTTCATTTGTTTTCTTTATGTTTCTAAATGGTTTTAGTTTTTAACTTGTCTCTTCCTTTTTTTTTTTTGGTCTTTAATCAAGTCTTTAGCTTGTCCTTTTATTATTCTATTTTTATTAATTACCCTATTTACCAACTGCAAACAAGAACTCGATTACAAATTTCCACCCTGGCTACAACTTCCAAAGCCCCAGCTAGATGTGGATTCACAGGTCACAGTACTTCTTGGGATTTTGTACTGAGATATAGGTAAATAGCCAGTTCTCCAATAAGTGTAATTGGTTCAAAGCACTTTTAAAAGGCCATAGGAAGAGGACAGATCCTTTGTGAAACCAAATATACCATCTAAATACCAGAATATACCATCTAAAGACTAGAATTTCAACCAGAAATCAAATACCATTAAAAGGAAATCTGTTAAAAGTTTAAGCAAAGAAACTTTCTCAGAAAGAGATGCTTAGACACGATATAGAGATACAGAGATTTTTTTTTTTTATTTAAAAAAATTAATTAGAATATGTAGCATAAGCAACAGCTGCACAGGGTGAGGAAGGGAGCAATGCGAGAATGAATACTGAGAGAACTGATCAGCTGTAACTCTTTGCGTTTGGCCAGCTAGAGAGCAACAAGAAATGGCCCATGGTGGGACACAGCTCTGGTGTATGCCTTTTATCTTCTCTCTGCCTCCTGACAGAAGCAAGCCTCATGAGCCTGGGAACCAGCAGCATGCCCTTGAAGCTAAATGAGGCAGCAGGGAGACATTTTGTTGCCTTGACTGTCTTGCTCTACACTACCTCCCTTCCATGGCCAATCTATTTTCCCATAGTTCAAACAACTTCTCTAGGAAAAAAAAAGAAATTGTGAAGTGAATCAAGTTGGCTGCCAATACAGCAGGTAACCAATTTTCTTCCTGCAGCATATCTGGTAAATTAAGGAGACACTAGATGTTCTAGAGCTTCTCAGCAGAAGACTACTACTGAGAACTACTGCCTTCAACTGTGCTTTCCAGTTGTGAAAATGAAATACATTTGAAGAGATCTTGGAGAAGGTAATCTCTCTGTTTACCATTCTTCTGCTTTCTTTTTTAATACAGGCATCACATAACTTTAAGAAAAATACTGCTCCTCTCAGTTTGCAGGAACTTGTTTTGATACTGAGTTAACTCTGGTGCTGACTGATAGCTGACATCCATCAGCTAATCAGCAGGACCCTGCTGTCTCCCGTACGGGACTCCTGACTCACCTCTCATACCAAAATCTTAGCTCAGCTGAAGTGGCAGCCTTCCCTCTCCTTGTCTTGGAAATGTGAGGTGGAAGATCTTGGGAGGCATGGAGGAGTTGCAAGCACTTAACTTGCTCACTCCCAACAAAGCCTCTAAGAGGCAGCCACTGCCAGTTTGCATTTCATGCAAAACTTGGCTTTCTGCTCCTGCTCTCATTCTCATCCCCTATGCATTGCTACCACACTACTCACCTTGGGCACTGGAAAATGGGAATGCTGTTCATTTGAAGGAAATGAGCCATTTCTTTACACCCATCTTTTTTAGCTGACAATTTCTGTTTGCATGTGTTAAGTACTTGATCATCTTTTATAGCTAATTCTGCCAGTAAATGTAGGCTGAGTACAGCCCACACTCTCAGAGGCATAACTCAGAAGTCAAAGCAAGATAAAGGTTTGTCTTCTTTTCCTGACTTTGTGAATCTCTTCAGAGGTTTACAATTGTACAAATTCATTTCAAGTTGATGTGTTGATGGCAAAATTGTCATACTGAAGTTGCTTTTTATTCAGAGATTAACATTCAGATTCTAGTTCTGCTAAGAAATAAAGTGCAGTGTTACATGAGAATCACTTTTTGTTCCTAAAGAGTTTACCAGCTAAAGAATGGTATTCTACTTACCGTATTATCTTTTTTTTTCTTCTCATACTGAAGACTAAATGAAATTAAATCTAGATTCATAGATTTATGCTTATTTATTGGAGTTGAATGGACCTACCAAAAGAACACATGACAGAGATGTTCAGATATGAAGGCTAACTCTAAAACTATTGAAGAATTTTAAATACCAGAGGCATTCTGAAGTCAGTGGAATTTATAGAAACATAGAGATGATGTCCTGGCATAAAATGCGAGGCTCTCAGAGTCACCATATGAAGATGATCTGTCAGTGTTTTCTCTCACAGCTCTAAGTGAGGTGTGGAGGTGGTGCTGGTTGCTGTGAGATTTTGACCACCCTCCTGAGCTGGCTGCTTCCTAGTCAGAGCAACTGTCAGAACAGCTTACCAGCTCCTGCACAGAGAGGTGGACATTTTTGTTAGTGGGAGGTTTGGGACACGTAGCTTGACAAGAACCAGAAATAATTTAAGGTTGCAGGGAAAAAGTCAGCAACAGATCTCCCATCTCAACACTACAAAGGAAAAAAAAAAAGGTTTAAAATGGTTCCTTCCTGTAAAGATAAAGAATTGGAGAAGAAATTGGACAAAAATTCCCCTCTTTGAATCCCTATTCAAAACAGGCTGTTCTTTTTCTGTTTTGATTTACTGATAATCTTAGAGAATAGTAATACTGGAGGAATACAAAGAGCAAATGAATGAAGGAAGTGAGATGGAGAACAACACAGAATCTCTGCTATCTAACTGTGAGCCATTCACATACCCTGGAAGATATTACTGTTTCTCTGTAAGTGTTCATCACAGGTTATGACAGTGTCATGCTTTGGAGTGGAGAACAGATGTCTGCCTTTGTCTCTACAAGCACAGGGTTGGCAGGATCTGGAGAAGGGTGTTCTTCCATTGAGAATGTGAAAGAGGGACGGTCACTCTACATGATGGCACTGATCTCAGGAGGCTGCCCTAAGTACAGCTAACAGTGCATCCTGTGCACAGGATAGCAGAAAAAAACCTGACCTTGTTCCACTTATATGATGCTCAAAGAGCAAGTAAGAAAACAAATACAAGTAGGTGAACAGGTTTTTATATTTTCCAGCAGGAGATCAATCTTATGCTCCATCCTTACTGACAGTAGCGGGGAGCAGCGCAGAAAGTCATACTGAGCTCAGAGGACAGAGGAATAAAAAAGATTTTCTTTTTCACCTACTCCAATTGCCTCACACAGCTCTCTCCTTTACCCCCCCTTCATTTAATATGCTGGCAGTATGTGACCAAATTTGAGTGACTGAGTTTGAATCAAAACTTCAGGCTTTATTTTACTCCCAGTAAATATAAACTTTATATCAGAAATATAGTCTACACCCAGAATCTTTCACAACACTTAATGTCTTTAAGGTTCTCAGAAATAATAATAGGAATACATGAAACTCCATGGGTATGTTCTTTCATCTGCTTATGAGCAAGCCTTTTAAAATACCATTTACTGAAAATTAACACGATTTTCTAAAAGCTTATGCCAGAAAGTATTAAACTTATGTCTATCTTTAACTACCAATGCAGCAAAAGTTAAAATAGGTTTCTCTGCCTGATGCAGAAATTGAAGAACAATTTCCTACACCACAGTAATTATTACAATCAGAATTTACTTGTCATTCATTAATTTTCCAATACTGTATCTGAAAGAAAGGAAGAGAAGGCTGTCAATTTAAATCAAAGTAGGGTAAGGCAACTTTGAATTCATTATAGCTTCTGGATAACAAGTATTGTGTTGGAAAGCACATTTTTGTACTCATTAATATATTAATGCATCAGAATAATTATGATACATCATGCATTAAAAGGCAATACTGTAAGACTGCTAGAACAGTGAGAAGCCAGAATCAGGGCTGAGATTATACTTATATTCTTTACTAATTTAGCAAAAAATTCTGATATTCACAAAAACATACAAACAAACAAAAAAAGAAGCCCAGCTTTTTTTTTGTCTTTCCATGTTTTTTGGCTAATGTGTTTCTAGTTTTGTTATTGGTTTGCTGGTTCTGCCTTTTCTGAAAGAAAACCACTTATTTTCTAAAAAAGACAATCGTGCACCTTTATGTTTCATATTTATTTATTCTGTGTTTTACTGCCTTTTTAGCACTACTTTTGCACTACTATTTTTTAGTAGTGTCTGAAGCACAGCCAAGAAAGTACATTTTCTATCGACATTGAGAAGGCACTAAGATTACATCAGTTTCCTATAGCTAATCAGTTTCAATCCTATTGAAAAAAATTTATTACAGTAAGGTAGATTACAAACTAGTTAGGGTCCAGCACCAAAATTACTTGAATTCAAATATATTAATATAACAAAACCTAAGCAACCTTCCACAGACCAAACAAAACATAAGGTTATTTTTAACCCAGCCATGCTAGACATCATTCTGAAAAGGGAAGGTGCTTTTATTTCTTATTTGACACTACCATCACATACAGATTGCTGATCAGTACTCATATTTTCCAGAAGTCTTATGTTAAATAGCTGAGTCCATTCCTACACAGAAATGCAAACAACCTAAGTCAAATGTAGTAAGTGGGACTAACAAATGACCAGAGGGGACAGAGGCCATGTTATTAGTGCTCAAAACAGTGATTTGCCTTCTGTACCACTGCATGATGAAGACAGCAGGAGCAGCAAAAGGAGTAAGCTGCTGTTGGAGAATTTTTTATAATAGCATGACTTATTTCTCAAATACTACTCTTACCAAGGTATAATATTAATACAGACTTTCAGTTCCTTCATCAAATCGGTATCAAACTGGGATCAGATTAATATGAGGGAACTTGCCCATGTCATGCAACTATTTTCACTATTATATCAGTTTCAGAAAGTATCATGGTCTTAAAACTACGCCTTTGCTCTTTTCTGAATCACCTGGAGGAGGCTTGGGGAACAGCAGCAACATTATTTTTCTGAAAACCACTCCAAATGCAGTCTGGGAGCTCCAGGTATCACTGGGAGTATGCATTGTGGCTAGCTGAACTCACCACCCAAGAATCACCTACAGGAAGATGGCAGGGTTTCAGCCTTGGCCTGGTTCCAGTACACATATGCAACTTGCCAATTAAAAGGTGTTTTCACGCCTATTCTCCACAAAAGTCTTTTGTGCATGGGTTCAGGAAGAAAAAAAGATAATTCCTAAGTATGGAGGGATTCAAAATGAGTAATATATTAAAATAAAATTATAGTTAGATCATTGAATACTTGTGATTTCTTTCATACTGAATGGGAAACTTTCAAGACCTATTTCTGCACCAGATAGTATTATAAGGCATGATTTAAGCCTGATATTTTCAAGCAACCAAAAATTTTGGCATGGAAGCAGACTACTTGACATAATGCAATGAAAAGAGATTAGTTTCTCATAAATGTTACAACAAGGCATTGATCTGTGTGAATTAATTATAATTTCGGGTGATTTCTGTTGAATTACAACACAATTTTTTAAGTAAATAGGTATATTTAAAACACTCAAAAAATCTTTGTCTTTAAAATTACTACATGATGGAGTTCTAATGTCTTTTTTATGCTTTCTACGATTATGTTTGCTTTTCATATTTCAATAAAATAATAACATTTAATCCCAAAACGTAGCATAGAATCATAGAATCCTAGACTGCTTACTGTCTGAAGGGACCTTAAAGATCATCTAGTTCCAACCCCCCTCCCATGGGCAGGGACACCTTCCACTAGGCCATGTTGCTCAAAGCCTCATCCAACCTGGCCTTGAACACTGTCAGGGATGCGGCATCCACAGCTTCTTTGGGCAACCTGTGCCAGTGTCTCACAACCCTCATAATGAAGGACTTCTTCCTAATATCTAATCTAAATCTACCCTTTTTCTGCTTAAAGCCATTCCCCCTTGTCCTTTCACTACATGCCCTTATTAAAATTCCCTCTCCATCTTTCATGTAGGCCCCCTTTAGGTACTGGAAGGCTGCTATAAGGTCTCTCCGGAGCCTTCTCTTCTCGAGGCTGAACAACTCGAACTGTCAGCCTGTCTTCATAGGAAAGGTGCTCCAGCCCTTGGATCATCTTTGCGGCCCTCCTCTGGACTTGCTTGAGCAGGTCCACATCCCCCTTGTGCTGTTGGCCCCAGAGCAAAACACAGTACTCCAGGTGGGGTCTCACCAGGGAGGAGTAGAGGGGGAGAATAACCTCCCTTAACCTGTTGGACATGCTTCTTTTGATGCAGCCCAGGATGCAGTTGGCTTTTGGGCTGCAAGCGTGCATTAACAGCTCATGTTGATGAGAACCAACACCCCCAAGTACTTCTCCACAGGGCTGCTCTCAATCCATTCTCTGCCCAACCTAGATCTGTGCTTGGGATTTCCCCAATGAAAGGACCGTGCACTTGGCCTTAATGACCTTTATGAGGTTTGCAGTGGTCTACATCTCAAGCCTGACCAGGTCCCTCTGGATGGCATCCACACAGCTTGGTGTCACTAGTAAACTTGCAAAGGTTGCAATCAATCCCACTGTCTGCGTTGCTGACAAGGATATTGAACAGTAACGGCCCCAGTGCCAACGCCTGAGGAGCACCACTTATCACTGGTCTCCACTTGGACATTGAGCTGTTGACCACAACTCTCTGAGTGCGACCATCTAGCCAATCACTAGTCTAATAAGTGGTCCATCTGTCAAATCCACGCTCTCCAAGTTGGAGAGAAGGATGTCATGCATCAAAAGCATTTTTAATTTACCTGAAAATGCACTTGTATCATTTTGAAGGAGAAATATCAAATTAAAAAGAAAAATCCTTTAAACCAACCCAAATTGCCAAGCAGATAATGTCTGAATAAAACATACCTCTAATAGCTACATTTGTTATTACAGAAGTTCTTTTCCTAGTTTTGAAAAAGTAGAACAATAATACAACTGCTGGCTCCAAGTCAGTGCCCTCGGAGGACTGCTCAGCGCAGGAGCAAGGTGAAATCACTGTGAGTAAAATGCAGTGAGGAAATAAGGACAAAAAAGCCCCTTCAGCTTTGTTTCTACTGATAACAATAGGGCTTGTTTTTTATTTTTGGGTTAGCTCAAATAACTTTTTCTGCACTGTGTAAATGCTTGTGTGCGAAGCGAGGTGAGGGGAGTAAATTTGCCCATTCCTAGAGCATCCTTTATCCTATTACAGGATAAGGCTTAAGGAAAACTTGAGGGCACACAAACTCAGCTTGGTGCCTCTTCCCAGTCCCATCAACCAATGTGTTAGTCCAGGCCTTGGAGTATCAGCGTCTTCAAAAAATGTTCACTGCGTGTTCCATCAATATGGATAAATCCTGGCTCGAGAGCGGACCCAGTCACAATATAATGATATATCAAGTATATCTGAGCTGCTATTGCCCCTGCTGAGCCCCTGCAACATGTAACTTGAGGACTTGCTTGTTTCAGAGCTTCGCGATTTGATATTTTCCTAGCACTTTATTTTTCTCTCATTGAAACAGAGAGAGATAGAAGGAACAATGCAAAAACAAATGTCAGTGGTGAGAAAAAATAGGATGGGCAAATGTAAGGACTGTTTTCTCCTCAATTATTTGAGTAATATGGTATTTAATATTCTGGCTTCAATCACTGGTTACAAATTCCTGATTGGAAAAAAAAAAAAAGGCCAATACAGAAAGCAAAACGTGGAAGTTTTGGGGTTTTTTTTCCAATCCCTCTGTCTCCAAATTATTGCCCGTTTCACCCAGAAAATCTATTTCTGGCTTTTCCAGCCTTTGTACAAACTGCTGCTGCTTCCATTTTACCATGGTTGTCTTGCTCCTTTCTAGACAAAACTCTAAGGGGCCACATGCGGTTGAATTATGGAGGAACCAGTCAAATCTACACTTGCCCTTTCTACTCCCAAATGACCATGATGGCTAATCTATCTGACTGCATTAGCTGATGTTTCAGAATTATAGCATTAAAGCTACAGGCACTTAGCAGCTATTTTTAGTGAAATGTTCTTATTTATGTTATGATTTAGACACAAATACCGTGGTGGTAATTTTTCAAAGGCAATAACTTGCCACTAAGAAATTGTATTTATCGATTGCCTGACACTAAACATTCTGAATCTTAGACTATTAGCACAAGAGAACCATAAAACCTGAGGCTTTCATTGTTCTGCAAAAATTGTTTCATCTTACCAAGACTATTACACACACCCATCAGATTTTGACTTAGTGAGGAGACTACAAATGCCCAATTAGTTTAAGGAAAACTGTTTTCCAAGTATATACTCATATGATTTCCACAAAAGCTATATATACCATTATGTCATAAAAAGGAATAGCACCAAATATGTTTTCATGAATAATTTTTTTTTCTGAAACATTTTAAATCCAGTACCACATTTGAGACAAACACTCATGTATTGTTCCACAAAATTTTCACACTGCATGTCAGTTTAGAAAGAAACTCATCCCACAAATGAAGCTAGTAAAAATGTTGTTGGATGTTACTACAGCTGAAAACATGTTGCTGAAAACTTTACTCTAAACCAGCAATGAATTCAAACCCCAGTTCTGTAGTGTTCAAGGTTAAATTCAAATTTAGAAGTTGTCAAATTAACATCCATATATAGAGAGATATGTATGTATATATATATATATATTTGGCATTAATTCTTTTTCAAGCTTGCTGTTGGGGTATTTCCAGCTTGATTTAATTTCCTTAGCTCAGAACATGACCTATTTCCAAAACAGTTCTGTTTTTATAAAAAATATTCTGGCCAGAAGAGCAAATGAGAACATTTTCCTTAAGAATGTATTTCATTTATAAGATTATCAAAATCTTTCCTTCTTAGTATGTTACATACTCATTTAGTTCTCAAATTACGTATCTGATGCTGCAAGTGCTTGGTTCTCAATATTTCTCTTTGCCCTAGACGTCGTAATTGGAGATACCATGACTTATGCCTAGCAGCATCAGTGGGGTGTGTTATTACACCCATTCTATTCTTTTGACACCCCACTAAAATTGAAGCATATTACAAAATAATGGTTTTCTCCTCCAACACACTTTTGCAAAACTTACACCTTTTGTCTGTGAGGAAAGGCACACCTAAACCAGTTCCTGTCTTGCAAAAGCTCCTGAGGCAGCTACAGTATGGCAAGCATGCACAGGGCCAGCACCATACAAGCATGACAGGGGAAGAAGAGCATTATGATCCTGAACAGATTTAGAACCAGTGGCAGGATACTGATTGGCAGCAGGCAAGTGAATTGCACTATTTTATATTATGTGGCAACATATGCTGGCCTTGTTCAGTGAGCTGTTTGGAGAGGTGCTGTTACAGGAACTAGTGCACACAGACCTTTGCTCAGAGCAATGGCTAGATGGCAATTTCAGTGCAAACCAACAGCAGGTTGAAGACTATGTTATTAAGTCAAATCCATACAGAGTGTTCAGGACACAGTTCTGACTTGTTTCCCTTTATGTCCTGAAATAAAATACATGGTTTCACACTTCCAAGATCTCACTAATCCTTTAGCTGGTGAAATTCAATCACATATAAATATGACTTACTGTACCTCACTAAACTGTTGGCAGTGTCAGGATCCTGTGCTGTTACTGTGCCAACAGAAGTTCCAATCTTCGCATTTTCATAAACTTCCATGACATAGGAAGGCATAGTGAAAAGCGGAGGTTCGTCCACATCACCAACAATGATCTTCAACATTGTTACATCTTTGAATGGCCCCAAGTGCGAAAAGCGGAAATCAAGGTGAGTATTTGCTCCTTCTATATTAAGTGTATATGACTTCTTTTTTTCATAGTTGAGTGGCTGTTGGTAGAAAAAACAGATTTATCTTTGCCATTCCGTGCTTCAGTTTAGCCTGCTAGCAAGCTAAAGATATCTTTTCCATTTAATTTAAACCACATTTCTCCATGTTACTGGATAGGGACAACATTCTGTGATATTCTAGCAGGTACTGCCATACTTCATACCATAATAAGGGGAAGGATACACATGAAGCAGGATGGATTCACGTTTTCTCTACAACAGAATTGTGGTCAAAGTACCAGTCCTGGAAAAACTCAGGGTTTAGAATGAGCCTCAGATTCTTCTTCCATGACAATGTAAAGTCTTTGGATTTTATCACCTTTCAATTTTTATAGGTCAATGCTAACTACTGAAAAAAGTAGAGACTGACATACCCCAAATTAAATTAAATTTGTATCTTTAATTAACAAGTTTAATAGCTAAAATTCTTTGGGGCATCTCCCCTCTTAAATCCTTAACTAAAAAAAGCAACTTCTTGCAGGAAAACATTCAGTTATTGTAGAAGACCGGAACTTAACTGTGTACGAATAGTCTAAACATATGCCTGTGTGCTTTTCTAATCAGAAAGGGTGCATCCCTGTATTCTAGACCCTTCTCTTTTTGATTCTTCAACAGCACCAATGACAGAGACAGCTCTTCAGCCTGTCTCACCATGTACTGCTGTGCTGCACATGGATTACGCCTTCATAAATGGGAGAAAGTCTGCAGCTGGGGATATGCCTTCTACAGGGCCTAATGTTTCAATAAAACCCTACAGAAGGAACATTCCCAGCTGTACCAATGAGTGGCAGAAGTGCCACTGCTATTTAAATGAATAGATTCTTACTAGGAATCCTACCTTTCTACTAGGACAGAAGAAGCTGGGGGTCTGACTCATATGTCACACAGCATGGGTACTTTCTTAGGACTTCCATTTCCAGCTTGCTGTTTACACATGTGAAAATTACATCTCCCTAGTTCAGCTGTTTTTTTAGATTATTGTTAACTAATTTTAATGAGTTGATATTTTTTTTTAACCCTACGTTAAAATACTATTCCACTGTCTTATGCAAGATAGGAGATAAATATGACACACGCAACTTTCAACTCTTTCAGTATCAGATAGTTACATAGTAAGAGGGGACTAAAAAAGTATTTCATTTTAAAATACTCAAGTACCAAAATGCCATTAGCAGATATATAATTAAGCAATGCTCTTACTGGAAGCCATGTTTACAGAACCACAACTATTTTGAGTTGGTTTCTTCAGTCTCACTAAAGTAACCGACTACTTTTCATGGACAGCCCACCACCTGAGAAGTTATTTTTCTATATATTGTTTATTAATTCTAATTACTGAAAAGGCGTTTTAAAAATACCAGTTAAGTTCCAGGCAGTCATAGGACAGATTTCAAGTTTCAGACTGCTATTTTTTATATGTGCTTCCATGTTGAGCAGAAGCACACTCTTGAATAACAGACACCTCAATACTTACTAGGTTACAAATTTCTGGCTTTAGCCAATTCACAAAGAAGAGAGGTAGCTCAATATTTATTATCATACTGTGAAAAGCAGTTAGTTTGTACAGATACATGTATACTACCATTAAGTTTTGAACAGTCCCAGAACACAGGCATAAAACTAAAAGAATAATTGAAAATATTATGACATTATGGCATGGAAGAATTCCACAATGACTGCTATCATTCTGTGTGGATCTGACAGCCTGTCTGAACACAACTCAGTAAAGTATTCAAGCCTCTGACCAAGGATAAACTGGTATTTCCTATCACCCCAAAATATGAAAAAAAAGTACTTAAGGCAAGAAATATGAGGAACTCAACGTGTGATCTGTCAATGTCAGCATGTATTTTGTAGATAAAATCTACAGTAAATTTGACTGATGATGTGTAAGAATAATAGTTGGTTAGGATTTGTATATGCCAGATATTTGATTTCTCCTCTAATAAAAAAAGAATAAATAAAAAGAGCTAAGTATATTACTCAAATCAATTAATAAAGAAACACAAGTTTAGTAAATTCAAAGTCAGATATTGTTCATGGATTTATGATTATTTCTGTTATGAGCAGTGAAATATTAAATAGCAATCTGCACTGCTCTGCAGCATACATGTTCTAAGATTACAGCCTTAGAGTAGGATTGCAAATTTTAATTATGATACCTTTTTTTTGAAAATTAACTGAGTTTATACTGACAATGACTGGATTAGGTTGTATAAGAAGATTAATTTTTTTTTTTGGTCTATAAATACAAGAACAACCCATTCAGATAATCAGGAAAAGCTGACGTTTTAACCATAGCCAAAGCAGGTTTTTACTTTAATTTTCTTTATTCTTCTCATAACATCATACCTGAATTAAAGAATTGGATACAGGGACATAAAAAAACTCAGCTTACTCTCGTGCACTGTAACCCACAGACATTAAAAAACAACACTATATTCAACATTGAGTTATTTTATACAGAAAAGACACATGCAATACTAAGGATTACTACTACCAGGAGTAATTTTTAAAATTAAAAGCCCCATAAATTTCCTTGCTCTCTCCAGAGGAGCAGAAAGGAAATATTCAAGTAAAGCAAGCCTTGTGATATTCCACTACTTTGAAGAACTCATAAGTCCAGTTGTTATATCAATTTTGCTTGTACTTTTGATAAAATATTAAAAACCTGAAACCTGGTTATAATTTGAATTTACAGAACTGTATCTTGCTGGGTTTCTGTTTAAACACTGTGCATTTGTTAAAACTGATATTTATCTTCCACTTGAAGAAAAAATTTGGCCTCCATTTATAGCCTGTCTAATGCTGTGTTAAGAAATTTGCTCACAGCCTTTTACATTATTTCAGGTAACATGAACTGTTTACTAGTAGAAGGTCTTTATTCCCCTCTTTTTTTTTCTTTTTTTTTTAGTAACTATTAATCATAACACTCATCTTAAAATACCTAAGCTATTCTAATTCATCAAGAATAGCCTAAGTTTAAGTTCTTCCTCATTCACTCACAGAGAGGCCTTGATTGCCAATCACATATCTCAGTCATTAGCTGCAGCTAGAAGATGAACAACTTCCCAGTCTCTCTAAAAACATTTCTAGATTTACTTATAGTTGTCCCAACACTGAAGATCATTAACTTTTTCCTGGAAACAAACAAAAAAATTTTAGATGGACTTAAACTGAATTTTTGTTCATGTTTCTTATTTTCCCAAAGAACAATGACAATTACCCATATATCTTCAGTATGTTTTCACTGGTTATTATGATTTTCATGAAAAACTGAAAATCGTAAATGTAACTCAAGTCATCAGGGTTAACTGGAAAATACTGCTGTTTATTATACTGCAGTTTGTGTTTGTAAAATCAGATTCCCAAAAAAGGAACAGCAAGTTTTATGAGAAGTAAATGGCTGTTTCCTGAACATTTCAAGACTCTTCATACAAAATGGAAGAGACATGGGCTGTTCAGATAATTTCTTTTGGGAAGTCTGACTGACACTTGCTGACTTGAGGTCAGGAAAGTTCCAGCGTACTTCTCTGAAACTAACAAGGGAGGAAAATATGCTGACCAGTCATTCTCTGAAGAATTCAGAGAGTAATGGCTTTCACTATGGCAGATTGCTTTGGTTTCCTCAAGTTTGGTTTTGTTTTTCTCAAGCCACTGAAACAGGCTGCCCCAGAAAAGTTGTGGATGCTCCATTCCTGGCAGTGTTCAAGGCTAGGCTGCATGGGGCTTTGAGAAACCTAGCCTTGTGGAAGGTGTCCCTGCCCATGGCAGGGGGGTTAAAACTAAACGATCTTTAAGGTCCTTTCCAACCCAAACTGTTCTATGATTCTATTAAGTCTGCCACTCAAACAAGGAATTGCATGAGTCAAAGGAGAAATCCTTCATGACAGTTTACAATCAACCAGGATTTGTGGCAGGATCTCTGAGACTGAAGGGCGGCTCCACAGGGCTTCTTAATAGGGAAGAAAATGAAAGTACTGGACATTTTGGGTTAGCCCAGAATAAGACTAGAAAAGATTTCTTCCAGCACTCACAGACTTTGCATGGCTGCTGAACAGCCTAGCACGAATGCCCTGAGAAATTTTATTTTTGTGTCTGAACCTCAAGTAAATGAAGTTTCAAAAGGTTTGAGGAGGACTTCAGATCTTCAAACACAATAATGTATTTACTTCTGTCTTTTCTGATGTGCTTTGTATACATTCCTCTAGGGAAGTTATTAGAGGACAAGTCATTCTGTTCTACTGTTACAGAAGGTACTGGCATGTGATATATGAAACAAAATCAATTCTGTTCTTAGTGGAAATTATCTGTTTCAGGTATGCTATCAAATTAATTCAGCTTCAAACCCAATATAAATGAAAAGTAATGTATAGAAGTATATATATATAAAATATATACGCAGTATATAAAATATTTATTAAACTGCATAAAAGATCTGATTAAAAAAAAGGTTAAAAAATGAGATCACCTTTTTGTATTGTACAAAGGGATATTATAACTTCTCCAAGGAATTTATGAACTTTAAGTACTGAATTTCTGGTCAACTGAAATAGAGTATTACCTAAGCAAAATATACCCGTTCTTGCCTTGATGGGAAAATGACTCAAATCACTGTCATGTGTATGTACAAGAACAAGCAACACATGCTTTTGTCATATTCTAAACCAGTGAAAATTTCTCTATTTTGTCTGCCAAAATCAGTAAGAAACATGATTTTACACGTTTTTATGTGTGGACTCTTATTCTGTTCCAAATTCTTCCTTTCTGCTTCATGTTCAGTATATGCATAAACGTTGTATTTAATGAACAATAGCACAGTGAACTTTCAAACAGAAAACAATGCTCATTTTAAAGAAGAAACAACAGATTATGGCATTAGCTACCTCAACAACACCAGGAAATAAGTTCAGTGGTATAAAAAAGACAGAGTTTACTTTCATGTGGCTGAAGCAGCTGGGTACTACACAACCTTAATAAATGACACTGAACTAAAGTTTTTTAAGATATTGGCAGAGATAGGAATCATTTTAAAATCATTATGAATCTGAAGTTTAAAATCAGTTTTTATTTATTCTCTTATCCCACATTTTCTCTGGTTTTCATTGCTCCTATCATTAATTAGACCCAGAATACATATCACCAAATACAAATACAAACTCGCTTCTATTTGTTAGGCTGTATGAATATAATTGATGCCTACAAAACTCACTAACAACAAATCCATGTGAGAATTGCTAATTGATGTCTGTTAGTCCAAGTGAAAACTGAAATCAAGAAGTAATTTCCTTTTGTTGGAAAGGATTTTTAAAAAACTGCACTTAAATATAATAACCCATTTCCCTGGGTTATTATAAATGTAAACTTAAATTTAGGCATAGAATATTAGCATAAGTTGGCAGAAACTTACGGAACTGTTAATATGAACTCAGTTTAGGGGACTTAATATGAAATTATCTATGGAGTTAGATTTGTGCATTAAAATTAATAGTTCAAATAGACTGGGATAAATGTAGGAAGTTCAGAAAAATGATACCTGTGTGATGGCTTGACCAGTTACATTTTGAGTCTTTATAAACAAGCTGGTGTTTACATTATACAGTGCACAGTACTGGACAATTTAGAAGCCAGCTGGCATGTAAGTAAAAGAATAACCATCTATGAAAGCCAACTTATACATTTGTTGCCACAGATAAACTTTTTATGCCAAGAGTCATGCAGTTTGGGAACAGAAATGCAACTTTCAGCCAAATTTTACTTCTTTCAAAGAAATTTAAAGGGCAAAACCATCATAGAGAAGAATTAAGCTATCTTCATTAAAAAATCAGTAATATTTAGTTTATTATAACTGTTAGATATGACTATTCAAAAAAGCAAAAAAAGATTTAAATAACTGTTTCTTTCCTTGAATTTATTTTGTCCCTGCCTTACCTGCAGAGATCTAAAGTGTCTCCGGAAGCAATGTGAAGAAGCTTACACTGCTGAAATTCACAGTTCAATAGGATTACACAGTAAAGTGTTTTCATCACACTATTTGCTTATTCAGCATTTATTGTTATATTTTAGTTACACACAGAGGTAACTTTCAAAGTCTATTGCTTACCTTCTTCAGGGAAATAATTCCTTCCCTTGTTTCTTTGTCAGTAGATATAGAGAACACCCCAGAGCCATCACCATTTATAATTGTGTACTTCATGTCTGCATTTGAACCAATGTCTGCATCGTTTGCTTTGATTTTGCCAACTGCTGATCCAACTTGAGCTGATTCAGGAACATACAGTTGATAATGTTCTGAGGGGGGAGAAAAAACAACACAATAGCTTGGACATTTTGTAGCCAAACTAAGTTAGAGAACCGTTATGAGCTCGATACACTTCTGAGTAAATGAAAGAGTATTTCATATGCAAAACTGACAAATAATGCTATCAGTTAATTATGATTCCTGAAAGAATTTAAAAGGTTTTTTACTTTGGATGCCTTCATTGCCTATTCAAAATTCAAATTACCTAATGCAGGATTTTGATTTTCAAAGCTATTTTTCCTGTTATTTACATATCACAAAAATTAATTCTGAAGCTTACTTCACAACAGTATTTTTAAAATTATATCTTCTCCATAACCAAAATATATTTATCTTCACCAAGTTACCATCACATGAGTAGTCGCATGAGTACTTTTGAACTGGAAAATCTTTGTATGTTATATTCTCTTTTTTCTGAAATCTGATCAGTTTTGCAACATTGCATCAACATTTTGTAACACTGAATCAACACAATTACACATTTTTTTCTATAGAAAAACATAACAAGTCTCAATATTGTTCCATTACAACTTTGCACAAAACCCTTTGTACACGAATTTGAACTGGTATCCACAGTAAAGAAAAATTAACATAATGGGTTGTCCTGAACCCAGGACACAGGTACATAAAAGTATTGCACAATCATGCCCATAAAAAGCATCCATAACAACTATGACTTCCTTTCAGGTTTGTTTGAGGTTGAGTTTTGGTTTTTTGGTTTGGGTTTTTTTTTTGTTTGTTTTTTGGTTTTTTTTTTAATCCTGTTCGGTTAATCATTAGAAAATACAATATTTTTGAAAGGTAATTTTCATAACTGTCTCTCTCTTTTCATACTAAATCTCCTAACACAAAGTTGCCTGGGGGACAAGAAGGTACCGCAAGGAGAAAAATGTGGCAGACAGAATGTGATTAAATAAACCTCAATTTCTGACTGAAACTAGGCCAGATAGACAACTAAAAGAATTTTTCTCCAGTAATGCCAGTGTTGTAACACAACAGGGATGCTGAAACCTACCAGCACTGAAGAGTGGAATAGGCATAAAATAGATTCCCCCCACCAAACAATCCCAAATTCAAATCCCTCCCCAACGGTCTGCACAGTTTACATCACAGGCCAAACACCAACACAGAAAATAGAGCAAAATAACAACTTCTGTTAAAATGTCTCTTCTGAAACTCTACAGAGTTTCTTCTATGTTCCTCTTAGGCCACCTGTGATCCTGAGTGCAATACTGCATCACTGACGTGCAGAACAGTGGGCCAGAAGATATATTAAGGCTAACACGTTACATTTTGCTTAGTTAAAGCAGGCTAGCACGATGGCAGAGGTGCCCTCGATAAGCATGTAGAAAGGCAAAATTTATACTGAATTCAGATATTAAATCTGCATTATGGCAGAAAAAAACCCTATTTGTTGGATGTATTGAAGACATTATGAATCTACAGATGTTGCAGGTGCAGAGGAAATGGATGTTATCGTTAAAAAGTAACTTTCTACACCTGTTAGGGGAAGATTTTATTACAAATTTGTCTATTTCCTCACACAATGGTTCTTAAATGGTTATAGTCTTGAGTTGGTTTTGTAATACTAGTGCATAATAATAATAAACAAATAGCATTAGAAGTACAGACAAGTGCACCAAACTTCCTTAGCACAAAATGAAAGGGAGGTTTCTTAGGAAAATTAAAAGTAAGTTACCATGCATTAGGAAAATCTCAAGGGAAAGAAGAAATGTCCAACAGAACAACAAAAAGAGTATAATTTGTTACGTAAAAAAGAAAATACCAACATTAATGTAAGAGGAAAATTGCTCAGTAGTTGAAGCAATTGCAACACATACTTAATTCTCTGATGGAATTATTTGATATACATAAAAAACGCCATTTTCACAAATTTCCAAACAAATGCTCTCTTCTCTGTTGCAATGCTTCATACTTACAGATGATGTCAACTGACACTTTCGTATTATTGGTTGCTTTATTTGATACACAAAATTATAATGATGGAATGAGATTCTTTTGGGAATTTACTTATTGTTAAAATAAATATTAAATGTGTTTTTTTTACACTTTTGCTTTGACTAATGCATTCCAAAACGGAAAAGGTTGAAGCCATAATGAATATGTTATGTAGAGGCCACAAAGAACATGTTATATAATCAAGCCACTTTGGGAACTGGAAGTGATATAACCCATATGAAAGGGTGAACTAATTAGACACTTCCAAATAGTCAAGCTACCTCAAATATATCCACATGACACTACACTCTGCTTTATAATCACACCCCAAGTGTTAGCCATCTGTTTCAGAAATCATTTTACTGATACCAGCTTTGAACATTCCAAAATACTGAAACTTCAAGTAAAACAAATATCTGGAATCACTCATTAATTATCTGTCAGTATTTGTAAAACAGAAATGGGTTTGGGTTTTGTTGTTTTGTTTGTGGTTTTTTTTTTGATGGATGGAATGAAAACTTACAAAATAAAAACTTTTAGATCATAAGGTCAGAAATGTCTCTTGACGAGTATTTTAACACTGCTTCACAGAGACAGACTGAAGATTATCTCATACAGACATGAGCTAATTAGATAATTACAAACAGCATGATCTAAAAACAACAAACACATAAAACGATAAAGTTCAAAAACATGAAAGTTATATAAAATGTATTATAGACATTCATTTAGACTACAGGTGGAAATTGCAGCTGTTCTTACTAAAGATTAAATTGGTGTAAACTTTATTACTGGAAAGTATAGGAACCAACTAAAGGCTCAGCTGAACATTTCCTTGGGCATTGAATAAACTTTGATTGGACATTAAAAAAAATGGGGGACATGCATACTGTGAATTCATGATTCTTTTTTGTAGGCTATGAGTCTCTCTCAACGCTCTAAAAATTGTTTGTGAAGTTAGGAGCCCTGAGGATCAGGTACCAATCTGTATCAAATCTGTTTCACCAAATCTGCCCAAGTTGAACAGGTTGCTCCTACACTCCCAGCATTGGAGCCTTCCAGGAGCTGTTGTAAAACAGAAATTTCAGTCTTGGAGATGATCTAAATTATTCTAGAGAAACTGCTCAGTGGCTTATGGATGAAGATTCTGTAAAGGTTGATCTGGTTCTCAATTATATGTCAACATTCACTCAGATGCATTCACTTAACCCATCAAATGAGTACCTTAATACTCTTTTGCAGTTAACGTACTATATAGGATACTGCATAGGACAGTCATGCCACTTTGCAGGACTTCACGTTAACTGAAACACTGTTGAAATACATATAGGTGATCTTCACCTTTCCTTCAATAAACTATATGGCTTATCTGTCATTGTAGTACAGAAACAATTTATTGATCTGTAGAACAACTTCTCACCTCAGTCTACAGGCAACCTATAATGCTGTGTTTACTCAGAAAGCAATTTCTCTGTCTGAATCTCTCAAAATAAGAAGCATGACAGTATTTAATACAACTCAATATGCATGTTATTCACTTTATTCATTAACCTATTTTGTTGATAATTTTTACTTACTTTTATAGGTTATAATATCCTCTTGAACAGTAGGAATTACCTTACTTAACAAATGAAGGGAGGAGAGGCATAATACTGAACTAATGGAGAAAAAAGTAAATATTTGGTCTGCTTGTTACTTGTTTATCCAAGGTATAGTTTTACTAACATGAGGATAAATACTGCCTGCCGATAAGCCAACAGATGCATTAATTCATACGCTACAGCTTGTACAGTGATGCCTTTGTCTACCTACTAGCAAACTGATAAACACAGCAACTGATTGTCTTAACATAAAATACCACCCTATCCTAAATGTATATCAAAGTGCTATGTGAAGAAAGTTTGCTTGAACCTACAACAAGCTAAATACTCAAGTCATGCGCTAAACTGGTAAGATATGGAAAATAAATAGAAAGGGAGTCAGGCTCAAAGTCTAATGATTATGAGCACAAAATTCAACTGGCAGCCAATTAATAGTAGTTGTTCAGGAGTCAAAGTGTGGCCAAAACTATTTAATGTCTTAATTAATGACCAGAATGATAGATTGCATGTAGTCACATCAAGCGAGCAGCAAGGCTGCTGTACAAAGTAACCTGGACAGGCTGAAGAAATGGGCTGACAGGACTCTCACAGCATTCAGTGACGGCACTGTGGGAGAAATAATGTCATTGACCAGTACACACTCAGGGCCAACCACCTGTAAGGCAGCTTTGCAGAAAAGGACCTGAAACGGACCTTTCAAAACTTGACTAGACAAGCCCCTTATCAACATGATCTAACTGAACCTGCTTTAAGCAGGGCTTTGGGTCACATGAATGTATGTTCCTGGTATTCATGAAGTTATACCTCACATTTCACTGCCAGCCATCTTTGACAAAACAAAAGTGCAGCTCCAGCTGTGGACAATGCTCAGTGTTGCTTGGCGGCTTTCTACTACAGTTATTCTTCATTCACAAAGTTGCATGTTTTCACTACATGTAATACATTATTCTGGATTTTTCTTTTGAGACTAGTTTTTTTAGAAGTCCATTTCTTGCAGTATGTCTTGGACATCTGTTACATCTTTACTATGCTCATTTTTAATCTAATAAAAACAATTACAATACATCATCATTATGAATACAGAAACTATTATGATTCCAGAAGATCAGTCAATTTTATATTTCTTTTTTTTTTCTGAATATTCTTTTTGACAATTACATCCTTTTCATACAGCTAAACTAAGGAAGAAATTTTTAATGATGTGTCTGGCTTATTCTTCTTCCCTACCAAAAGCCCAACACTTTTGCACTTTCTAAGAATATTTTAAGTGAAGCTGTTTCTTATTCACAAATATGACAGAAAAGTATAGAAAAGACTGAGAACATTCTGACATTCTCAGAGATCAAAAGTACTTTGGCTTCCTGTAAAAAGTGTTAAGTTTATTTCATTCATGGGTAAAAGCAGAAACAGAAAAAAGTGGGTTTCCTGTATTTTCAGATTCACTTTATTTCTTATCTCATAACTCTCTTTGGTACTTACTGAACATCGTCATCTCTTAACTAATGTATTCCTCATCTTACATGTCCCTCTCTTTAGGCATACCATATATGAATGACTGATTCTAGTATGTTAGAAATATATAGCATAAGAAAAATCTTAGAGCACTCAGATCATTGAGGCTTATCCCTTTTACCATTATATTTCCTGAGGACATTACTGATGCTAGATGCTTTTTAAACAGCTGCTTGTCCTTGTGCAGCAGCCCTGCTAGGCAGGTGATTCTAAATACTTCTAGAGAATCAAAAAAGCACCATATTTTTCTTATGTTTTAGACTAACAGCTGTTATCTCTTGGCCTGACACATTCAAGTCACACACCTTCACCAGGTAATACAAGCATATAATGGCATATTTTTCTCTTTACATGCGCTCCTGGCTGTCAAAGTCATAAGGAAACTCATGTTCTGCAAATTGACAGAAATGGTAACCTCAAACACAGCCCTAACAATATTCTTAACTAAAGAAAAATCTTCCTACATTTCTTTACACAAATAACTAAAATCTGATTTATGTGGATACCGTTTTAATTTTAAAAGTCTATACTGAGGTACTGGTTACATCTCAACACTAACAGCTAGAATTTCTATATTATGAGTATTTATCTCTATGTCATTTTTATACAAAGGTTCCCCTGTTATTTAAGATTTCCTAATAGTATGCTAAAACGTTCTGGATTAATCTTTATGTCTCAAGTTAGATGATACTAGCATTCTGACCAAGAATTCAGTTTTGCAGAAAACTTTCAGTATTAACCAGAGTGTTTTTAAGAGCAAAAGGAATCCTCTTTGAACAGCCCTTAATTTTATTCATCAGCCTACTCTTTAAATCTCATTATGTTGACTCAACTTCACAATGGTACTAAAACCCACCTACATTAATTTTTAAGTAATACCTGTTTTGGACATAAAATGTATTAACAAAGGCTGCTGTATTTCCTTATCATCCAGAAATATCTGATTTCCTGGCATTTCCCCTGGATGTGCATATATGTTACTCATTTTAGTAGACTGAATACATACACCAGGCACATCCTGTCTACTAATTTCCAGAAGGAGTTCCTTTCTGAAGCTAACTTTGTCAAACAGCTAGAAAGGAAGAATGATTCTACTTACATCTTACAGGTGGGAAAAAAAATCAAATATTATAATCTATATTTATTTAGACATCTTTGAACACATATATGATAAAAACTGTTGATAATATGTAAACTATAATTTATTTAAATATAATATTTATTTAAATATAAATAAATTATGTAAACTGCATATCCTAAATTGTGGACCACATGCAGGAACAATCAGTAGTACAAAAAACTTACTGGTGGAACACAGGCATGAGAAACATAATAATAAAACAAAATTTCCAGGATGGTAACTCTAATTTTGAAGAAACACAATAAAGGTATATGCAGTAATACATCTTGTGAAGATCATAATAGTGTTCTGTACAAATCTGGCTTTAAACCAACTTTTCTACATGCCCCTATAGCCTGATTTAAGGTCTTACTGAAAGACCTAAGCATCTCTTTAACAATATCAGATTCTTGAGACTATTTGATTGCAATACATTTTACCTTTATTATATTATTGCTAGTAGTCACAAAGGTAATAATTGTTCTAGTGTGAAATATGAAAAAGCTATTCTTCTAATTATAATTATAAAAAATTGAAATCTTAATGAATTAGCAGCATTTAAATGCAGAACAATTTCCAGAATTAACTGCTCTGCAATACTCCCTAGATACTGGACCATTGCTGGACTCATCATCATCACACCACAGTAAATAGGAAACTAGGTTACTAAGTATGAACAAAATCTGATTTACAAAGGAGCAGTTAATCAGATGTTAGCAATCTTAAGCCAAATCGGTTATCATGTCTTTTTCCTGGTTTATTTTAAATTTGTTTCCTGAGGATACACAATTTCTGTAATAATTTTAATTCAATAGTTTCCAGTATCTTTTAACCCCTGACTGATTTCAGACAAATCTAAGAAAAGGGCAAAGGCCTCAAAGACATGATTCTACAAGCCTCTTAACAATTACTGGTTGAATAGAAGAGAAAGACCTGCTAAAAGAAAATCAGTGAAATTTCCACTTTCATCTCATTTGGCAGCAGCCAAGTGATCTATCGGTAGGCAGACAGCTGTGGACTAGTCACCACAGGAGGATGGTACAGTCTTACAGCGCATGGCAGTAGGGAGTGAGATGTTCACAGTTATGCATGGGAATCATAGGAACTGGATGTACTATGTCAGACTGGGAATACAGAAAAGAACTTACTGGAGTATAAATTCTGACAGAAAATGAACAGCAAATACTTTTGCACTAATTAGCTAATGAGTTATATGAACAAGGCTGGAGAATGGATACCTCACTGGCACAGAACAGAGCTAATGACTGCTTCTGGGTTGTGAGCTTATATTTTCAGAGTTAACCGGAATATCCCCATACAACATTCATATTTAGACATGGCTGTGTGCTTTCATACAAAGACATTGTAAAAAGTGAAGCAAAACTAATTATGAATATATGTAATTTCACACTTTGTCTACCATAGAATAGTTAGGGTTGGAAAGGACCTTAAGATCATCTAGTTCCAACTGCCCTGCCATGGGCAGGGACACCTCACACTAA